>LUCM01000949.1:0-12172 GCA_008360955.1 Fasciolopsis buskii | reverse complement strand
ATATGCATGAAAATGACATTTGGTCGCTGAAAACTGGTTACTGATAACATTCGTAATTCTACTCGATGTTTACTGCAGTTTACTTTATCTAGTTAGGAGTCCGTTTGTTTAAGTGTTCGGTTTTTACCTGCGCGTAGCCATCTTTATCAGTGTTTTTTCTTGTCAGTAAGTTGCGTTCCGGTTTGCGTCACCAGGCATTACTTTATAATTTCTTCCTAGTTAGACAAGTTATCCGAGACAGATATCTGTTTGAAGAGATTTAGAGAAGATACTTCGTATTTTTCTGGTTTTCTCTCTAGGCAACAGTGCTGTCCTCATGAAAGAGCCTTAATTTGTATGGTCAGAAAGGGTAGTGTACGTGGGGACACAATCAGTAAACTGCAGCGACCCTTCTACTTTATCTGACAAGTAAATTCACAGTGGGTTCATATTCGTCGTTTAAGACCGTCAATAAATTATAAGTTTTGATAGTTTCATAGTCGCATCAACGATGTTTCACAATAGACATAATATGTAATTGAAAAACGTTTCCCATGGTATCGTGTACAGCACACTTGTCCGTGTACAACGGAACCATTTTTATCTATAGGTGAATAAGCAGACCTACTTTCTAGTCATGCTTGACTTCGCGAGATGGCAGAGATATCGTGCGGGAGAGGAAGTGCCCAGCGCCCTACGCTGTGTTGTTTGTGGGAAGGCTACGCTGTGGAAGCATCGCGTTGGATGTCCGAAGTTAGACCAGCCAAGTGAGCGCACAGCATTTCGTTGCAAATTGTAATTCAAGAGTGTCAGTTGCTATCTTTCCTTTAAGCTCCTTCGATCTTGAGGCGATGGCGAAAGTGATCGTCTTAGCTTCACCATCAGCTTCCTTTAAACGTTCCACCATGCCAGACACATGAATATCGGGACCAGGAGGTTTGTGAAAGCACAAAATTTTTTTCTCTGACGAATGTATGCAAGGTACCGTAGTACCTGCGGTTCCAAGCGAGGTGCTGAGAGTAACTAGGTCTGTGCCGTTTCAGAATATGTAAATTTGTTGCATCTGATCGTAATCCTTGTTACAGAAAAAACAATAACAGAGTACCGTGTGGAGGGTGGCAGTTAGCAGAGCACAGGTTCTTTATTGGACTCCCTTAGGATTGCTTATGTCCGTTTCGGACTGGCGACAGCGCAATAAGGGGGAATTTTGAAAGCAGTGCAGCTTCATGTGCCAACATTTGTCTGGACCCCGGGACGTTGCTTCGAACGCCTAGAACAATCCCCATTGTGGAGCTTTGCAGCGGACTCTGTATCCATATCATTCTCAAAAGTAGCCTTCAAAGGAAACTCTGGGAGTCGGATCCACTGCCGGACGTCGCGTCGGTGCAGCTCAATTTTGACGGTGCGACGGTTTCCCGGTCATCAAATGTACGGCTCTGGCCCATTATTTGAAGGATTTTCGAGCCATTCTGCACACCAGTGTTCACTGTCTGTTTCTGTTGTGACAAAGGCAAGCCGTCATCAGTAACAAACTTTCTTGTGGAATGCATATTTGAACTGAATATGAATAGTTGTCACCAAATCTGTGTGGTGCACCCATTCCTCCGTTGTCTGCGATGCACCCGCATGAGCTTTCATCCTGCAAGTGAATGGACCGACGGGTTACTCAAACTGTGATCGTTGAATTCAACTTGGACTTCGCTGTGATAAGCGTGTACTTCCCCCTACGATAAAGGCAAACTGGCGATGACAGTTCATTCAGTTCTCAGAGGCATCGTAAACATCATAATGACCTCAGTCCTTTTGTTTCCTTACTCATAGACACGATAACCACTTTTCTATCGGACTGTATGATTCTCGTCTGCCTAAATGTCTTGAACTAACAGCTCGCATTTTGTTTACTGGGCCCTGTGATGAACTGCCATCATTTACGTCGGTCAGACTTAGAAACCCTTGGTAAGCGTATTATTGCTTGCAGCACACACTGTGATTTTCAACGGTTGTTTCAGCATGTTGAAGAGGCAGATCGTTGGAAATCCACGAAGATTTTCATGTTTTATTGTATTTTTGACGGGTTTGTTTAAAGGGATTAATTTCTGATGATGCGTATGGGCATTTCATGTTGTTATTTGTTTCTATTTGTATTTTTTGGACCTCATGTATATAAAACTTGCGATACTTATGCGGCATCCCGTTTGCGGTGCCTTGTGCAAAATTTTTCTTTGCTTTATGGCTCTTCTAATACGGTTTACTCTCTGCATGCTGTAATTCATTTGCCAGAACATGCCTTAGCTCACCGCGCCCTGGACGGCTTTTCTCGCTTTCCTTAGGAGTTTGTGATGCAATTTTTAAAACTCGCCATCCGAGTACCCAAATATTTCCACTCATCAGCTCCATCGCCCAATTTGCGAATCTCTTATGCTGGATTATGTATCTATCAATGCTATTTATGAAGACGTGGGTGAATCACAAAGGCGTTTCCCTGGCTGCGGAAGTTAATTCATCATCGGAAACATAGCACTGATAAATAATTCCCATAACAACGTTATCGTTGTTGCAGAAAAGCAGGCTTCTACAGTGGGAATTGAAAAGGACTTGGTATATGTCGAGTACTTCAAGGAGCCATCTGATTATTTTGTGAAACCTTAGCACTCCAATGACTTGTAGATTTTTCTTGTAGGCCGCTTGCATGCTGAAATTTTCCGGGTGGGCGTAAATCATACTCAACGTAAATGTTTTTTGTCTCTGCCTGGTATAAATGATAGTATCCCCATAACACACGCATGCATGAATCAGTTATCTTTTCATTGATGAGCACTGTCTAGTTTTACTGACCCCAAATGCCCGCCTATTGAGCGAGTAAACTTTCAGATGTACCTCATCGTCATGTTCTCCGTCGAAATGGTGAAGTCCTGGTGCACATAAATGCTGGTTCAGCTTCTTTGGATGCCATCCATTGAAGTCTGCCGTACAAGAGGGTATATTAAGGAAGTTTTTATTCCGGACCAGCCTGATGTTGAATCTGAGCGTCCCAGCAGGCTGTTTTGTGCAACCTGGAGGAGACAGTCACGGGATTTAAATTAGAAAACAAACAGGTGCTCTTTAAGATATTGGGTCCCAAGTCCACACAGGAGAAAACATGCCCAGTACATTAAACGAATAGGGGAAGCTTGGAAATCAGCCATACTTATGGTAGACCAACGCTTACATTATTCATCGGAAAATAAATAAACTAGCTAACCGGAATATGGTATTCCAGGACATTTCTATTACGAAAACCTGAGGTAAAAATAAACCCGAACTGAATGGCGACGTCTGCAATGAACTCAGCGAACTTGCGAGAAACCTCGTGATTCACCAGTTTCCAACGTGAAACAATGCGTGAAGCACGTGAATTCATAGCTCTAAAAAGGGTATCGAGGAGGATGTCGAATTGTTGGGCCAAGGGCTTGCAGTGTTATCCCTAAATAATGAACGTTCAGTATCAAAGGACTTCAGCGTTTCGGACCTCGACTGTTATAACAGAAGTGCTTCAAAAGAAACTCCGGGTTGGATAGTCCTGTAATGGCAGCTTTTGCGTGGTCTGATTCGGTGTGTGAGATAGGATGCTAGGCGGAGAGTGGGCCCTTGTTCCTTGCCATAAGACTTGGTGACAATCAGGCAACAATAGAATATGGAACGTCAAAAGTTGGGGCCCCTTAAGTGGAAGTGGCCATGAAGTACTTCAGTCTGCGTTTAATGTGCCATTTGTACCGTGTCATTGACCTTTCGAGGAAAATCTGTTAATCTTGAACACCTTTTCCTCCGAGATCTACTTTGATGCTTGACGGTGGTTCTGCAACAGCTGTTTGGATGCGGGTGTTTTATTGCATGTGCATTTTCACTCATGCCCCGCTTTCGAAATTTTCCGCCGTCCAATCAATCGGACTACAAGACAAGCTTCTGCGGCGGTTCGCCTGCGCGAAAATCACCATATCGATGCTATCTCAGCACCGTAAAATATGCAATATACTGATGGCATCTGGTTTTGGAGTCCAGTATTCTTAATGCTTTTGACTGAGAGAAATTTATCAACTGCAGCCTCGAAATCCAAAAAGAGGTACCTCCGGTGCTGCAGTCTGGACGTTTTCTAAGAGTCAGCCACTAACTATGTCCTTTGTCAGACGCAAATGTCGAATGAGGATTGAAAAATAGGAAAAACTGTGGCATCGACACGATGGAACAAGAAATCTCGACCGTGGACAGAAGTTACATAGTCAATAGGAATAAACTAACCAGACAGACAGATGTTTTTCTTTGTAGGATTATTAAATGCAATCGTCAATCACCAAGTTGCTGCCTAAAAGTAAAGCGACCAGCAAGAGTTCAAGAAGAATATTGACAGCGCAAAAAGCTTATGGTATCCATCAGACGTACAAATTTGCAGACAAACCGCAATAAATCGCATCCGCCCCGAGGAAACGAAAAGTATTTTCCTGAGTGAAACTAAGCGTGGAATATGAAATCAAACACCGAGGCATATTATGCATTTCCACGATCCAAGAAAAATTTAGTGACCCTGCCTGCCTACTAGAATGACTGAACGGGAAACTAGCGCTGATGAAACTGGAAAAGTTATGTAGTTTATTGGAAGATTCTAAGGGCATATTTTGCTTGCTCGATGAAACTAACGTCTACATAGAAATCCCTTAAACTGTTCAGAGTTCGAAAATTCCGAAGCTCCTGGTACCACAGAGAGAGGTTTCTACAAGGTCAAACACATTAAACGAGTTCATATCCTCAAAACAGGAGATACACACGCTGTGTTATGATCCTGTGAGCGAAACCACATTGCATTGTATGTTTCCCTTTTCCATGTCTTCATTGTGCCTTCCTGGCCTAATTTTAATTTTATCTTGCGCATGACTCTCGTATGTCGAGAGATATACAAAACAAACAAGCCTTCCAAATCACTAGAGGTCGCTTTCACCCCCTGTCTCTTCGATTCACATAGTCCGTATTTCCATGTGCATCATCTATGTAAAAAATTGATCTTGCCTTGCGCATGCATCTCGCAATCGAGAAAATACACATTATTATTATCGTATCTGTGAACTAATGTTTGACTATTCTTTTGATATCCAGGACCGTTCCTAGTGAAATTCCGTTATTGATTTCACAGCAGCTGTTAATCAGTAAGTAAAAGTTAACGAATCAATTTACCAGTGGTGGCTTCTAAAAACCGATAGGCGGAAACAACCGTTTTCCCATCAGTTCTCAACTAGTTATGATGCAAAGCCAGGTTTTCACCAAGGGTCGCAGTCAGCTTTCTGCACACCATGGTGCCTACGCCCCAGGCCCCACCACGCTTCAGTTCATGGGTCTGGAATTTTCTTGAAAACCAAGGACGACTCACCGTTGCTTTGAAATTGCACATAAACATTAACTCCTGTTCCAGCTTTACCAGAACATCTAGGTCCAACTCTCTCGTTGGCTGGTAAGCCGAACCTTCATTCCTTAGGCACCATCCATCCAAGTAGCTAATGATGGACACCACGTTGACCCTGAGGTCATTTAGTGCTGCTAAAACTCTAAGTCATCCGCAAAAACCAATAGTTCGGACCATTTCTTTTATCCTTCAGCGTGACCAGAGTGATAGGTCCTGATTCTTGAGCAGTACACTTTTGCGCACTCTCAGAAACTAATAAAAGCCCAGTGAAAATCAAGTTATGAAATGAAAGTTGTTTGGAATTGGCGCCTCCTCCGCTGTTAATTAGTTTCTGTCACAATGGTGAGATGAAGATTCATATGAACACCTGGTGGCGAAAATTACTCCGGGGGATTTTAAGAACACTTCATTTGACTTTGCCCGCGGCTTCTGATTGTTCCTCCGAAATGAGTATTGGGCGGGGAGCCTAAAAGTACATTGACAGAACTGATAACTTACATCTTTCGGGTAGGACACATTCGTGAGAAGGCGGTCAAAGACCCCTGATCACCGGAAGTTGTTCTTTGCACGGACTGCGGGAAGAATTTCTTTTGGAATTTCGTTGTCTTCGTCAGACTTTCTGTGAAATTAATTAAAAACAAGGTTCTTATAGAAGTGCTATTCTCTCATTAACTTGGCTGGTCTAACTTCGGACATCCAACGCGATGCTTCCACAGCGTAGCCTTCCCACAAACAACACAGCGTAGGGCGCTGGGCACTTCCTCTCCCGCACGATATCTCTGCCATCTCGCGAAGTCAAGCATGACTAGAAAGTAGGTCTGCTTATTCGCCTATAGATAAAAATGTTTCCGTTTACACGGACAAGTGTGCTGTACACTGTTACCTAGTGGGAGAACTTGTCTGTTTTTTTCAATGTAGCTATATTGGGTCTTTATGGTTGTAGAAACGAGTCTTGGTTGATGCTGATATGTAAACTATCAACACTTATCATATTTCTATTTTTTATTTGACGGTTCTTGAAATCGATCGTAATTAAACCCTGACCTGTTGATGGTTTTACTTGTGTCTATGAGGTGAGGTTAAGTTGAGAGGGTCGCGGTTTGTTTTCTAGTGTTGTTTTTTACTTGATTGTTTTGGTTCTCTTCTCGACTGTTTTTTACGATCTTACCCTTGTGAACCGAGCCTTTTTGTTGTTTGACAAATTAAGGCTCTTTCATGAGGACCAGCACTGTTTGCCTTAGAGAGAACCAGAAAATACGAAGTAATCTTCTCTAAACTCTCAAACAGATATCTGTCTCGGAAATAACTTGTCTATACTAGGACGAAATTGATAAAGTAATGCCTGGTGACGCAAACCGGCAAACGCAACTTACTGAAAAGTAGATTTATAAACTACTTGAATTAAAGATGGACTACGCGCAGGTAAAACTCGGAACACTTAAAAAAAAACGGCACTCCTAACTAGATAAAGTATAACTGCAGTGAAACATTCGAGTAGAATTACGAATGTTTATTCAGTAACCAATTATTTCAGCGACCAAAATGTCATTTTCATGCACTATTTTTCACCCAATTTCTCACACATTCACGAACGAGGTCCATGCGCAAGGCCAAGATACATTTCACATAGTACGCGCTTGGAGACTCGGCTCACAGACAAAATTTAGTTAAGTGAAGATGCAGTTTCTCCTTGCTCTAATGCACATAACCCTGCAATATGATGGGCTAACACGAGTTTTTGGGCTTCGATAAAAGCTAGATAATCCAATGCCTTAATAAACTTGTCTGGGTGCCGCTATGAGTCCCGCGCACATTGCGAGTCAGTCCATGTTTTAAATCGCATCAAAGGTGCGCATCGGTCCGCGCATACTTTTGGCTGGGGATGAAATGGTGGGGTGTTTGTCAGTGGCCGGGTCTCAAATAGATCAGGAGGGAACATGGTAAGATGAAGTATTCATATGGATGTTAGTCAGGCGGGAGGGAGTAATCGGAAAATCACAATACTGGATAATCATATGAAGGTGAAGAAATAGAGACATGGTAATCAACAACGTCAATAGTCCCCCCAAATAATGCTCAATTAATGAAAAACATGCAGGAAACCTTCAAGGTTTGCATCAGACAATTTACGGGACGTAAAGTATACGAAAAATCGGGACAGAGAGACATGGAACTTACAATAAAATGGTCACTGGATCCTTAATTGCGCTCCCGGGAGCGGATTAATGATGTGTGGCGGGAAGTAAGATGGTATCGTGTAAGATTTACAATCGAATCCTTGAAATTATCACTTGCCATGAATAATTTGTGATTATCCTGGATTAATATTGGAGATGTATTGGTGGTTCTCTGGCGGGACCGGGCTTGGAGGTTGGGGGGTTGCGCGGCATTACAATAGTGATAGTAAATGTGGGACAATCGTGATGGCCACTGAGATGAGGCAACCCGGGCGGCGGTCAAAGCAGCGTTTTTGGTTTTGACTTGTCTCAGGGTCTCCCGGCGTTGGCCAGGTATATCGGCTTGGGATTAGAGGAACATATTCCAGCCGCAAAGGAATGGAGTAGATCTTTAGGCGAAATAGTTTTGCTGTTGCATCTGTGGATCATCATGGCGAGCCTGGAGAAGAGCGAGAGAGAGGGGCAGTCTGGAATTTGTTCCAGCTTGGTGTTAAGGTGAGTAAACAAAAATGGAAACAGTGATAACAGTCAGTTTTTCCAACCGAAGATTAGAGGGCCCAAACAACTGTCATGCAGGCAAGGGGTAGTTTCCAGTTGACCGGGCGCTATGCAACAAACATCGGCTTGCTCGCACCCATATAGAGTCATAACTCGCTCTGTGACGTACATTCCTCCGTTGCTTTAATTAGTACCCTTCCACTTGAAACAAGCACGTTCACCAGTTTTCATCATTATCCGCAACGTCTTAGACAAAGAATGCAAGAATTACAAGTAGGTCTAGATAAGGACAAAGGGACCAAAGCGCAGATAGGTTAGCACCGCACACTAAAAACCACGTTACACATTACAACCATACAATCTCGTAATCTGCTTGTGGGACTCTTACTGCGAACAAGGCCCGCCCAAACTCGCTCTCCCTCAAGTACGCTACGCGGGGAGGTCATTTATAACTGATCATAAGTGATCTTTCGCCGAAGTTTACTAATCCCAGTTGCAAGAAAGGACATGACGGAAATGGCTCGCGATGTCAGTGTGGGCTGGATGCCTAGGACAGGATTTGAAATACCGAGAAATCGTGGAAAGAAGAGAAGGGAAGAAGCCGATGAGGACATATCGGGATCGGTAATTTTGTGTTTGAACAGGACGAGAGCAACTTGCACCACATAGCAGTTTTCAGTGAGCTTAACATGAATAATTAAGCAAAGAACGTCCCGCAAAGTTGTTTATAGACGTCAAGCAATACGTCGTTACCGGTGTGCGGTAAAGGGAATAGTGGGCATGTTAAAATAAGGGGTGGTGGTGAAGCCATAAGTGGATCAGTCCCGAATCTGCTACTTCCGCTAGACCGACCAACAAAGGCCAAACGCTTATTTACCGAACAAGGGCGGTGTGGGGGTTTTCCCCTTTTCGCAGGTCAGGTCCCTGGGCCTGATGGCAATACATATCAGTAGAAGGTGGCCCATTTCCTCGCAGCCCGAGTGTGCTTTGGTTGGCTGGGGTTAAATCTGATCCAGCGGAGACTTTTTTCTCTTTTCTAAAAGCAGGAATGGTTGAGCCCATTAGGTACTTTCAATAGTTCCCCGCCTGATCTTAAAATTTTTCCGCGTTTTTTTTCGCAACTGCCTTGGGGGTGCGGCTGTTTTTTTCCCCACGTTAGGAGATGCCTGAAGCAAACCTGCGCAGTCATTTGGGTTTTTCGCACGGACTAAGGCAAACGAAAGTGGGGAATAAAGCAATCGCACACGGAGATGGTAGTTATGCCGTAAACGCAGACTGTACGTATGGCTCCGTCAATCGTCCAAACGCCTTGTTCTTTGTTTTTCATTTACGAGTGCTGCTTGAAACTTACTAACTGTGGACGCAGGACCATTGTGATTCATTTGCAATAAAGCGAAATCACATCGTCTGTGTGACGTGGGACAGTTTTTTAATAGGCCGAAAACTAGGCCCCTGTTACTTAAGTGGAAAGGAAAGTCCTACCTGGTTCAGCGTAAGCAGGCACTGGGAAAGGAAGATGAGTAGGTAGGAAGAGTAAAAGGAACCTCGAAAGTGTTTCTCTGATAAATGTCCCTACGACGAAGAGAACATAGATCAGGCAATACCCAACATAAGACAGGATCCTTTATGTTGGCAGAGCCTATCAAGGAGGCAGAAAGAAATCTATGGTTACAGGAATCCGAGGTGAAGAAGATCGAATATAAGGAGGATTAAATCGCCGGTATAGTGTCATAGAAATCCAGCAATCCCTCTGCTATCACGGGCCCTTAATGTATTTAGTGTTGCTGGCCGAGATCTAGGTTTTTGGAGACCTCTACTTGTAGTAACTGTATACATCTAAACCAAACTCGTACGCCCCGAATCTCTAAAGACATCAGGGTCCATAAATGCGGTGTTGTCCCGTAATTAGCTAAGTATATTAGATTCTCTGCGCCCTCAGATTGAGTGTTTTATGGAAGTCCAGGGGGGAGGGATATTAATTTTGAAATCCATGGCTGACTCAAAGAGCACGCTCTTCGAGAAAGGGGTGTTGGTCAATTGAAGGACCCGGTGACACTTAGGTAAGTTGTTTAAGGCAGCTTAAAACAACTAAGAATTTGGAATCTGTATGCACCGAGTGCTGATGGGAAGTTTGTCCAAAGTTTGGCAAAAATAAACAACAAGAATAGAAAATGCGACCCTTAAAGAGGCATCTGGGCGTATTTCCGTGTGGATGGTTAGGGACTAATGACGAGAGGGTAATGGACTGGCAGAAGAAGATATAGGTGGGTCGGTGGAGAAGGAGCGCTATACACCAGGTTATGCCAGAAAAACCAGGTTAATTTTTCAGTCCGCCGTAACCAAAGTGGCCTAGACAGCGCGTTCCTTTGTAAATCAGAGTCGTCGACCAACCCTATCATTGCCTTTAGTGAAGCGTCTCTGAATACTTTCAATGGGATCCTATCCGACTTTCGACAAATACTGGAGTATATCAAAGTGCCATATCAAAGGAGTGGTCCGTAAAAGTGTGTTATTATAAATGCTGAGGATGCTGTCGGATAGTTTCATTGTGCGAAAAATCAGACTTACATTTCTCCTGCCTTTAGCCCGACTGAATACAACACTGCCTCTGAGAAATTAAGAGAGGCTGAATAGTTTGAGACCAAGGTCACGGATTGTGGGTTTACATCAATAGAGATCCTGTAGCCAAAATTGAGTCCTTTAAGGTAGGTTGTACACCTATATGTGAGTATTCGCTCTATCGGCAAGAGGAAGCCATCATCCCGAGTTTTACACCAGTCCGGGTGTAAAACCAGAAAAAATGGGCACAAATTTCTCTAACCGCAGTACTAAACTTCATTTCCGAATTTGAGAGGGTAAACATTTTTATGTCATCAGCAACAGGGAAAAGGGACGCCGTGGAGATATTGAATCTAGTGCATCAATTATGTACATAAGAAAGCAGGGGGACCAAGTAACGGCTGCCCTGTATTGACGCCACCAGTAACAGGTCTGGGGATTGGAGGTATGCCGTCAATGGAGACCAACTGTGATCTTTGAGTTTAATTTAAAACGAGAGCCAAGGAAGCAAGAGATCCGTGATGCCAAAGGAGCTACTTTGGCTAAAAGGTGCATGTTGGACGGACACGGTCAAAGGCTTTAGACATATCGAGGTAGACGACTGAGAATGCCATATCCCCTGTTCGCTTAGGTTCAAGTTTTATGAGGTTCAGGCAAGTCAAATTGACAGGTGGAGCAAGAAGGAGGATTGGAGAAATCCGTGAATGTTTGGGGCTAGGAGGTTGAGGCTAGAAGTAATCCACGATGGAATCGTTTTACACCTTCTCCATAACCCTGGAGATAACAGGCGTGTGGTTTGAGTGGACGGTAAATTGACATATCATGCAGCGACCCCTTCTATGGATAAGGGGTTATTACAGAGTGCTCCAGTTTGACCGGCACTGCACCCAGAGATAATTGAGAGTGTGAAGAGTTGAGCAGTAGCAAAGGTAGGTCAGGGCCACAACTAAGAAACAGCTGATGGAGGAATGCCATCAAAGGGCCTCGGTAAGACCCTGGTTTGGAAAATTGGTTAAATGTCGGTCCCATAGTCTTCCACCATCAAAAGGACAACAGAGAATAACGTGGAGTTTATTCTATTCTTGTAAGTTCGGGTGGGCTGCGCTGGACTGCGGCTGGTGCCATGGAGGAGGCGAAAATATTGATTGAACGCTCAGCTTATGTCTTTTGGGTTCGTCGCCAGACTCCACCATTAGGCAAAACTAGGAAGTTCACTGATGGTTGCGAATCATGGGATTTAATTATATAGCTTTTGAAAGTATTATGGTGATTTTTTATGCTTAGTGCCTCTAGCTTCTTCTTTCCGCAAGGAGAGATTCCACTTAGGCCGAGAGATTAGTTATCGGACAGATGGTGGGTAAAAGAATAAACTTGGAAAAAGTCATGTGTCAAGGAAAAGTGCCGCTTGCAACTTAGCATATTTGACTTTCAGGGAGGCAATTTTGTGAAAGTCTTTTTTTTTTGTTCATTCGTTCTATAATGGTCAGCTTTCGAGATGCAGCTGGCCATGTTGCGATAAATTTCATCTGCC
>LUCM01000946.1:68855-138380 GCA_008360955.1 Fasciolopsis buskii | reverse complement strand
AGTCATTTGATTGTAAAACTTGCCTTGAGAAAGACTACCCACGGTAGTCGAAACGTTGGCGCATTACATCTACCAACAACGCTGTCTTTGGAAGTAGTTTGTCATTTCTGCATTGGAGCGTCCAACAATGAAATCTGTAAGCGGAAGTTGACGATAAGTTTATTCATTCCAAGTATGTCGATGCCTTGATTGGGTGCAACGGCAACAGACGCAAATCAACATTGCCAATTTTAGTTTTCCCTGGTTAGACAAAAAATATGTAAGTAGTAAGAAACGTCATTTGACAGTGGACCTCAGCTTGCCATAGAGCCCAGTGTTCAGTCAGCTCTTTCATTCCCATGAGTAGTCATCACTAGCACCAAAATGTTTCACGAACCTCAGACGAAAATGTAAAGTCGACAGTTTTAGCCGTTAGGTTACTTGAGCCTAGTCTCAGCCATTTATTGATATTTAATCTTGCGTGTGAATGGTATGCACATTAATTTCGGGTTTTGCACCCTGCTTCTACTTCCTTTTATGAAGTTCAGTGACAATAGTGGTTTTGAAAGTGAATTGTATTGTTTGCTCACTTGATGCATCTGATCAACAGATGAAACTGGTCAGGTTCGATCCCATTTGACGGATGTTCCGTTCACACTCGCATGTCCAAAGTACACGGAGAGGAATGAGGGTGGATAACATACGCTGTCATTTTGTCCCTATAAAAGTGACAAGCTATTCAGCTCCAATAATATTTTCGACAATGATTTTATAGAAATGCAGCATATTTAATCACTGCATCGGAAGAAAAAAGTCTAAAAGTTAAGACTCCTTTGCCAGCACCGGTTCTCCCGTCAAAATCGAGAAACGTGCGGCTGTTGGATGGAGATGCTAAGAATTTTTTGGATTGGTTAGGATCCGTAAAAAACGATGGCATGTGGGACACCTTGACCCCTACACCTCCCAAGTCAACGTTCGAAAGACTATGGAATTCCAGCTCGCCAATCTTTCCGTTGTATTCGGTCCGTCATTCCCATGTTTCATCTGTTTTACTGCATCTAGTGATAACTGATTTTCAATCTCCCTTCTGAGCTAAGCCAATTGGCATTGCCATAATTTCTTTTTATCTGGGATTTTGACAATGCCTAAATTGTGTTCAAATTTTGTTCAACAATAAATTCTCAATGCAAAGGACGTTTCGTTATGTTACCTTGAATTGAAGAAACAGGGAAGATATTCTGTGAATGTAACATGATTCTTAAACGTGTACCATCCTGTTCATGCTCGTAAGATACCCTGGACAAACATGATGTTTAACTCTATTTATCGTGCACTTACAAAGGTTTTTCAGGAAATGAGTGGATGTTATTTGATGAATCCCTTTGAACGTCAGATGCCTTGCTATATGCGCTTTAACTGAGTGCAGAAAATATACGTGCAACTGTCACCGAGTAAAACATAATGGTTATGTGAGCCAGTGGCAGCTCGTTTTAATTGGGACATTTAGGAAAATCACTGGAGTTATGGAGACGTCCAAGAGATAGGAGAGCTACCAACAGGGTCGGAGTAAAAAGCGTTGAACCTGAATGTTCAAGCAGCAGGTAGAGCAATTCGGAAATGCAAAACGAATTCTAATGACTGGCTAATTGTTTGTTCTCAACAGAATGCGCAATTTGATCGATCCTCAGTCATAAAGTTTTGAATCGGAAGAACTGTGTTTAAGAATAACGGAGCTTTGTCTTACCATTTTCGATAATTAATATCAAATGTCTCCAACGCACTGATAACCGACCCCAGGAGGCAGTAGTGTTATTGCCTAGTGGCCTTACTGCGTACCACGATCATCCTTTCCAGCTCGTAAGATTAGTGAGGAGTAGAAATTAACAAATGTCATCTCTGTCTGTTTCCAGGCTCACGCTGATTTTGCATCTCTGAGCAACTGTAATTCAACTGTAAATCTAACTTCACCTACACCAGCCGGCTCATTAGTTAAGGTTTTCTGGACATTTTGCCTTGCAGTCGCCTGGTCATCTCTAACTATCACCCGTCTCGGACAGCAGCATGCAACGACATGCGCAAAAGGTCTCGACCACCTTAAGCGCTTGAAATTTTGTCTCTTACAAAAATCCAACTCTAAGACAGCGGTTTGCATCTGATCTCTGGGTTACTGAAAAATTCTTCTTATCGCAGCCTAAAATTACCACGAAGATAACGGAGTTAAGATACTGATAATCTTTTGATATTTATCGTGAACGTCTTTTTGCCGAGCCACAAAACAGAACCGATCTTATGGTTGTTGTGTAAACTCGATTGCTAAACGATAACCGAATGTCACGCTAACGTCTCAGTTTCTTGAAGTTGGTGAAAACCAGTGGAACCGTCTGCCTATCTGAAGATTTTTGATGCAGTATATGGTAAAACTGAGCAATACATTTTATCTCATCCAACAATTCCTCTGCAATGTATGGCTTTGAACCAGTTGAATGTCCGACAACACCGCACACTGCGAAGACGAAAAACGTATCCAAAACGAGCATATCCCTAATGTGATCGAGACATAGTTGCAAATCGATTAGGTCCTTATGCAGATACGCAACATCATTTGCACGTCAGCTGTCATGGCGAAAATTTGACAGCTACCCGTTAGTGGTAAGTTACCATTGATGTCTAGGTTTATGGGATAATAAGAACCGGAAAATTTTGAAAACAGAGTATCGGACATGTCAGTGAATTTTGTTTCATTGACATGAAATATAGGTTTCTGTTCCCGCATGTTCATTTCGTTTCCCAGTAAATCAAAATTAGTTACTGGAAATACACATGGTGGAGTCACCACATCGAGAATAGATATGAAATTCCGGTTTATATGAAGTCATGTGGTGCAACGAATAAGGGATAGACAGCCGCGGCTTTCCTGTGTGAACCGTCAAAATAATAAAACCGTCGGCCTCAGGAAGGGGAGAAGTTCCAGCACCACGGCGAGTGATAATCAATGGTAAATTATTTCATCATCTTTTGTGATTTCGCTATATCTGCCTTGCTGAGTGAGATTGAGTTAAAAAGACCTGGACAAGGAAGGGGCCTCTCCAAAAGTTATCAGATTCTTTTATGATATCGTTGGTGCACTGGGCGATGCAATCAGACTGTTGGATTTTCATCAGAGGACACCGGTCACGGCTGGATACCAATCACTTATCCAAGGATCAATGATCGGTGTAGATGCGAATGACTCTAACTTTTTAGAAGTGAGGGCAGGATGTAGATGTGAGTTACAAAAGGTGAGCATTTTATTTACTCTTTCCGATGGTGAATTCAAAACAGTACAATTCGTGCACGATCGATTTTAAAGAATACAGTTTTGGGCTAGCTAAGCAAAATGTTTGCACTTCGTGACATACTCCATCTTTCTGTCTTGTTAAATCGGACGAGGGAGGCGGAGTGCTTTAAACTTCTCAAGAGTGTCGAAACCCTAGGAAGGAGTACATTGAGTTTACATTCAAATGTGTTATATGTGCTTGATTATGTCCATTTGAGCTTCCGTACGAAACATGACGATGTCCGTGCTGCAAAATTAACTATCATTTGCAGTTCTGCACAAACGCCCAAGGTAGATGAACCTGTTTGGAAAACTAGGGCAGCTATGCAGTCCACGTTCACGTTTGCAAAGTTGTACAATTTTGATTAGTCGTCTTTAGATATTTTCAGTGTTGCTTTGTCTTCTCGAATCATTGCGATTCTTTTGGACGGGTTTGCGAGTGGTGACAGTGCCTAGGAACAATTAGGTATGAGTTGCAAAGGTAGGTGATTATACTCTAGGTGACGGAGTGTTTTGTTGTTTTGGATAGCCACAAATGGCACTCACTCCGCTCTGCTGCGGTTGAATTACATCATCGTCTGCTCAGTGGACAAGGACCGCGATTGGCGAAGCAAAAATCTGCATTTGGCATGTTGGCACAGATGCCATATCTTTGAAATCTTTGAGAAACGAGACGGTGTTTGCGTCTTCCATGTTTATGTTTGTCGTCAACGAAAACTTCATCAACGAACAAGAAGGGAGAAATAAGGCCACTTGCTGCGCAAGCCTCTGGAACATGTTGGTCTGGACTTCTCAAATCCAATATATGCAAAGCATTGAAAAGGGGCCAAACGATTTTGTGAAGGCAATGTTTGAATTATCTGCCCATGCGCCAAACATTGTGCCTATAGTCTCATGTGTTCTGCCTCCAAACAATTCTTCTGGGATGAAGTCGTTTCACTGACGTATACTACACCAGCAAGTCATCTATTTCCTGAAACCCCATTAGTTGATTTGGGTTGATTTTCAACCTCCAATTTTAACATTTGTGAGCGACGGACAAGGCACTGTTGATCAGATAATCCGTTTTAGTTGATACTTTGGTCTATAAAAATGTTTTGAAGATTCCCTGGTAGAATATCGAAAACTGAATTGTACACTCCCTTGCCGCCTGGGTGCGCAAGCTCCATACCAAATAAGAATGCATTAAGGACATAGAACATACTTGATAGCCTCGAAAACTTCCCAATCACGGGCAGCGATATAAAACATAAGCTGTGCAATTTTCATTTCGATTAGGGTCTCATGAAGGCTCATGGTAATGTGCAATATTAAGGTTGGTTGTGAAGAGAAGAGGAACTTAAGGATCACGATAAAAATTACATTCCCAATAGGTGTCAGCGAAAAGCAACTTTATCCTGCCAACAGTTAAAACGATCACTTGCGTCTATCACCTTAGATCACGTGAATTGGCTAGATCGATTTTATACCAGGGATGCCCGTAGGTTCACAATTCTAATAGTCAGATTGAATGCATGAACTGTATGCATGCGTTACCAGATAAAAGTTCAACTGTAAGTCGAAGTATTCTACAATGATTATATTCACTACAGTATTGTGACAGACAATGGTGGGCCAAAAATTATTGATTTGTTGACAATTCCTGAGGAAATATGAACAATCGTTCATTAACGTTTTGTAAATTTGAAGACTACTTGAGCCTGGCTTTAGACTAACAAAGTAACTTTCCAAATTCTGGTAATGAGAACAAAGTTTGCGTAAATAAGGAAAATACAAACCTGGTCAAGTGATTTGACGTCTCTGCTCATAATGATAACCGTCGTATTAAATTTACGCCAAATCACCACCTGACCTTTGTTGAATAGCAAATCGTCCGATCGTTTTCCATAAGCCTCTCGGCAGGTGCAACCAAATCACTGATTTCTTCTCATCGCTCAAAGCCAAACAATGAACTGTTGAAATCAAAGGAAAATTGATCCCACGGGATAATCTGAGTTGAATTATTCCGGAGAAATAAATAAGTTGGTTGATCCGATTTAAGCAAAAATCATGCGTGGAGTCCCAGACCAATCAAAACTAACAACAAAATGCATTCTGTAAGACAAAGTGTGGGAAGCTAGTAATCCAAGTTTTTCTGGCAAATCGTTGTGGTGATTACCGATACCGATAAAAACTGCAGTATTATCTACGATCATCCGAAAGTTCCCGCAGATTTTAAAAGGAACGTAGCGAATATAGTATGCAGTGATAGGAGTGTAAACCAGAGAACCAGTGAATTTCTGTGAGCCGAATCCGTGTTATTCTCTTTGCAAACTATTGTCGTCTTGTGATGCACTGCAGACTGGGCGATGACCTGTCTTATTTCAAGTGCGGTGCAGTAATTTAGTCGTAAATAAAGTTGGACGTTGAAGTAGGCCAGAATGCGTCGCAAAATTCGACTGGGGGCTGAATAACACTGCACAAATTATTCAAATATGCTCAAAAGCATCGAATATCTGAATTCACAGAAGTCCAGATATTACGAGTATCATGTAAGCACAAACAACCGTACGAAGAAATTCTACCTGCTGTTGCTGATCAGTCTTAAATTACTCTGAAACACTAAATTAGGCGCCCAAACCAAGGAATTGTTTCCTAAACCATATTTCTGTCACAAAATAATCTGCAAAAGGAATATCATGGTTGGGTGGGTAACGCTTAATGAAAAGATACGAATGACGGTCGTCTAACACAGTACCTGTCGTTTATCAAGGACCGTCTCCTTGGTGCCATCAAAGCCATAACGAACAATGAAGCCGCGTCATCTATAATTAGCAGAAACTGCTTACTCTCCAGTCAAATAAAATCGGTCGAGATTAGGTAGTGGGAGTAAAATTTGACTGTGGAAACGCCAATAATCGGCACAAACTGACTTTCATTGTAATGAGGAAACGACACACTGACTGATTATGAAGTGATGTCTCGGTTAGTTATTCGTAGATTCATATCGCATGAAGAGTTTGTGGTAATTTATTCAATCGTTGCATTGACAATAAACGAAAACATGTCATACAAGCCGAATGGATCCATGATACAATTCGGTGTTCAAAATTTTCAGGGATAGTGATTGCTAATTCATGCTAGTCTGTAAGGGAGCTAATATAACAGCAAAATATAAACCAAAGTAAAGTTTGCTAGGGTTTCCTTCTCAGCAGTAGGTTTCGCATACGGATGGATGAACAAAAATTTCCCGGAAGCACACTTTAAGCGAAACATGCAGCAGAGAAGAAAAACAGTACTTTCAGGCTTTTTGTCTCCTTTCTGAAGGTTACCTTGCTTGACCGACGAAAATCCTCTGACAAATCACCAAGTGATTCCTAAATGGATTTTCATCTATTCACGCTTCTAACGATTCAAATGAGATTCTAGTGAGTAAAGTTTGTCAGCCCTATTTTGTGTGGATTAATTTCAAAGGAGAAAGATCATCGTTTTAACTAAAATCGATGATGGTTGCCATGTGTAAAGAAGCGATAAAATGTTTATGCGCTGGGGTTAAGGTTGGCCTTGTACAGATGGAGAAACAGTAATCGAGCACGAGAATAACTCAATAGATTCGCTCCCTTTGTCCATCGTGAACTTGTACACCAAATCAGCTATCGTGTTCAATACTGAGCGGGATTTTCACAGTTCTACAGTTAGACCATTCTGATAGTAACGTTCACATAAAAACAGTTAAAAATAAGGTCCGTGAAATTCAATCCTAATGTTATGAAATTTTCGTGTCAGGTGAACAGAAGCGGAAAAAAAGAGCGATGTTCAAGCTATTTGTTTGAATAAAAGACCTCGAATACCATTGTTTATCACGTGGAGAGTAAGAAAACCCACTTTCTAGCGAGTTGGGAGAAAAAACTTATGTAGTGACAACCAACCGTCATTTTGCTGCCAACTGAGGCCGTGTTACTGCCGACGTGCCATCGTTTGATGCTGAAGCGGTTTTTTGTTTTACTAGTAACTTGCAAATCTTGATTCAGTCGATTCACCAGTCTGCCGCGGTGCATCGACTCAAACTACACTATTTTTGGCTCACATTCGAAAAGGGACCGCAATTGGCAGGGGCTATTCGCAATTAGCACATTAGAATTTTTACTCCGAAAAGGCCAAGACCAAATCTGTTAAAAATATATACCTCTGACTCAAAGTGTCTTGTCGCTGTCTTCGAATACTAGGTATCAAAAACGGATGCAAGTAATTTATTGTGCTCTCGTTTAACTCAGATTACCATATTATCGCAGGGCTGTTCTATTGGCTGATATCAGAACCACTGTGAACGGGACACTTCTTCACCATATAATTCGGTTTACCGAACCAAGCGGAAGGATTCATTCAGAAAGCAAAAACAAGTGAAAAATTGTCTTCTTTTCTAATTTGGTCTCCAACGGGATTAGTTTCTTCTTTGCAAACCATGCAAAGTCTTGGATTTACGCATCATAAATCGTGTTCCCCTCGACCTCGGCATCCGGTGTGCGGGTTTGCAAGCTCTGAGGTAATAACATTTGCTAGCACAGAATAGTTCGAACGCATAATGTGAAATCGAATCAATACGTATTCATTCATTAATGTACGCCCCAGACCAATAGCCCCGTCATCTGCATTCCGAGGCATTGTTCAACGGAATGCGCGTGTGACGCTCGTGAAGCACGTAACCTGTCGTGGATATCAGCTTGATCAGCAGACAATCACGCCGAAACAAACAGGCACACACACACACATATGGAGCTGCAACACAAAACGACGAACATTAAGAGTTTGAGTGAATTATCGAGCCTTTGGTTAACGATCATGTACAGATTATGTTACACACAGTGGCACGGTAGACAACTTTGCTCGCATCACCACATATTCATGAGTGTTTTTAACCGCAGAAACGATGGTGTGCAACTAGGATCATCAATGTACCCTCAACCACTGACAACAGTCAAATGTCCTACAAGACCCTGTGGCTAGCAAAAACACGTTGAAGTGCAAGTCATACTTTGCCACACCACTGACAGTGACAGGTATAATTTGGGCTTCGGAAACCGAAATCTATATTTTTCTACTTGATTCCAACAAACATTTCTATTAGAGAAGTAATTATAATGAAGATATATTTGATAGTATTCTGATGTGGCAAAATATTCGAACAATTCTTAGTCCATATGTACATATTTTGCCAGTTGTGATCTACTTAGAAACTGTCTTCTTATTTATCAGGTTCTGCTATTTACGACGCATAAAGCAGCATCAGCAAATACCATGAATTTATTTGGGGATTTTAACCTATTACATAATTTGCACACTGGAATAAGGCCAATTAAATACGGGTGACCTTGGTTGTCAGGGTGACTCCGTCTGAATGTGTAACAAAATCCTATTGTGATAATAAGATCCTATTAGCGTGTTCGGACGAGTCGTAGCATTTGTCCTAGTTGGCACTCAGAAGTGATTAAAGTCTCAGTCGTAAAACAGAAGCATCTATTTTATCAAGTAATCTGTAAAGGATTATTCTTGCATTTTAGAGCTGAAAATAACCATCTGTTAAATGGGATATTTTACGTCAACTGGAGTTTGATGTTCATGATTCACGAATTACAGTAGACTTTTCGTTTAGGAATAATGTTAGTTTTTAGCAAAGTTGAGCCTGTGTCAAGGTTACTTAAGCGCACTGTCAGCTGCTAGCAGTGACATGCAAGCAATTAGGGAGAAAGAACAAAATTGTTTGGTGCCATTATGTAAAGGGTAGTAAGTGAATTTAAAAAGCCCGATCACTCAAAATTTTGTCTGCAATGATTCTCGAATTTTTAAGCTGAACGAATCCACATTTTACACAAAAAGAATGGAATACACAATTGCAAATGATTGTCTCTCACGACGCAAATCAATCACGCCCGAAAGTGATCACAAAGTTAGCTGTTCTCATGTGAAAGATTTCCCACGGAACTTTGTCTCTCTAATCCTAATGCAAATTACTACTGATACTTCATGACCACTGTCCACCTAGAGTCGGATAACATATAAACGCTCGAAAGGTCAGACAGTATGAAGCGCAGATTGTTCGCGCAATGAAACAGCGAATGTAATAATCCTGTGCAATTTTTGAAAGTGTTGAGTGCCCTATTCAGTCAACGGGTTAATCTTGATAGCTGACGCATGCCACTTGGTGACTGGCAGAATATTTACAAACTACACATTTGCAAAAAGAGTTTCATCGAAAATGTTGTCCCTTTTTCTTTTCCCATCCAAGACTAAAGTGCGATAAATGGCGCAAACAGACCAAAATGGAAGGATAGGCAAGATTTGGTCGATGTGGCGATAGTGCTTTGATTCTAAGAAACAAGACACTATAAAAAAAATGTCTCCCTGTTCTACTCTACCAAAATTTAGTAAGCATTATCTAGGTTAGACTGGTTTTCTCGCCGTCTGACGTTAACCAGGTGAAATCACACATGGTCTTTAGGTTGTGTTTCTTATAAAACCATACCACGAGCTGTTTTTGGTTCCTAACCAAAATGCTTCGTGTCTGGATTTGATAATTTAATGAACTATATAATCAGTGGATACTGAAGTGAAAATTGGAAGACTTCTTTGCGCCTGACGTAAGAGCATCTCTTACAGAAGTTGATGAATACTAGAGCATAATGACAAAAGCTTTCTGGAGGATAGTGAGGGTCCATCGATTGTAATTGTTTATTGATGCTGCACTTCTCGTACTATATGCACCAAACTGTTGCGGATAAATCTTACTTCGTTCCCCTAGCGGAAAAGTGATGGGAAATGGTTGAGATGTGTAAACTATGGGTTAAATTTCTTGTGTTTGTTGGTTAGACAACACCAAAATGTACGGCTCATTTATCGTAAGAACTTATTCGTACCTGCTGAATTAAAGCATAAACATTCGTATATTCTCTTCGTAATGCCGTTATCTTCTGAAGCAGGAAGTGTCCACATGAAATTGTTAAGGAAATTTTGGTGACACCTGTAATATGGTTTCCATCATTCACATTTTTTCAAGATAAATGTTGCATGTGCACACCTGCATATCTCGGCGGATACTGAAACACGAAAGTAGGTGACAGCGGGACACTAGAATCATTTCCAACACACTCACTAAATTCCCCGGGAAGTTCTTCTCAGCTAAACAGACAGTGATAATTAGTGCTCAATCAATGTCACCATCCGTTTTTTGAAGGCCACCTAATCACTGAGGTGGGTTTTGCAGCCGAAACAGAGACTGAAAATATTGCAATTAGTTTAAAACAATTAGGAAACCAAATCAAGGCAGTCTTATTAACCTCAGAATCAGCATAAATGGCTTTTTGTCGGCCTTAATTTTCCCACCTTAACCCTCGGTTTCGAGTCGCTCAGGAATTGTGAAATTGTGAGAACTTTATAGGCATGAGCAGCTTGATGTCCATCCATGTTGTAGAAGTATCAGTTATGTAGCACTACTGCTAACCTCACCGCTGGATTGAAAGAAATCACTTTATGTGAGATTTTGGTTAGGGAGTAGAATGGACAGGGGAATTGTGCTCAATTGCATCCTTTAATTCACTAGGGTACGAATAAAACGATGCAGAACTAATTTCTTGGCAGAATTTCTCAGGGCGCAAACTACATTTCACAGTAGCCACTGAATAGCTAGTGCAATATTTAGGGCGGAAGTAACTCCTCTGGAGGTCAAATAGAAGTTGGAAACTTGATAATTTCCGCAAAATTTCTCAGTAGTTACAGGCTGGCCTACTGCACTATCTCCCGAATCCAGCTGTTCAGACTAGTAGCAATACGTCTAATAGTCCCATGGAAACAAGATACTAAAAGTCTGTTGGAGTGTAAATATCTTATTCCGTTTTAATGGGTCAGTAGACTAACACGCCACAGGAGCACATTGGTGAACCTGTCGAACGAGTTATCTGCTGACTATCCCGTTAGATCTAGTAACTTAGATTACTTAGATTAGCTGGTAGTTGCTAATTCGGGGTTTAGATCAAAATATTCTTATTTCCAGTCAGAAAATTCAACCCAAATTCGGTCGTGTCAAAATGCTGATTGGATAGAAAAAGGAAGGTAATGTCACAATGGTTAACTTGTTCGTTGTGCTGGGAGTAGAAATGAGTTTGCGTTGTTCTGTCGATTCATTCAGTGATAAACACGGCTCGAAATGAGGCGGAAAAGTTAGCGAATGCTCGGCAGCTAGGTATTAACAAGTATGACGGATAGCTCAGAATTACACTCATAATTCCAATGCCAAAGCAATTTTGTGAATCTGCGAGAATGTAAAATTGCGAAGGGGAATTCCTGGCTAGAGGCGGTCTACGCGGATGTCCGTGAGTGCACAAAGAAGGCCTCCAATAATCTTTCCGCTAATGAAATTGCTGAACCGCCATATAACGGTACCTTGGACTCACCGTAGATCAGACGGACACTAGTTCGTTTTACAACCAAATCTAAAATACCCAAAACAACTTTTTGAATCTAGATAGCTGTCTTTTAGAGATGACGACGGATGTTTTTGAAGCAGAAAACCGATCGTTTTGCTTTTCGGATAAGAAGCCAAATAACTTTTGGATATTCCGACTGGTATTTAGATCCACCAGCGCTTGGTCTAATTGATCCTTCCAGGTTTGCAAAGAAAACCGGGTCGGCTAAGGTCTTTTCTGTGTTTATAGTTGTAGTAAAAACAATTTTATCTTACGTTAGGTACGAGTTATTTCTTACTTTCCCCCTGCGGCCTTCTATCGTTAGTCCTAGTTAGTCAAACCAACAATAATATCGGGACATCTCCGCGGACAACAGCCTTAGAATTATTTTGCCATACACAACTTAAAATTGATTGTGCTCTGTGGAAAACTGCCTGGAATTGGACAGGGTCAAAGATAAGATACCTGTTAGGTGCACAAGTTTTGAGCGCCTGATTCCGAAGGGGAAGACAGTGGATAACGGTGCAATTGATCTAACATAAGATGGAGATTCATTTCAAATGTCTTAAACTGCGAAAGCGAAATTAAGTACGACCAGGTAGGATTTCTTCATGATTTATATATATTCCAGTTTTCTTCTAGCGGGACAGGAGAAGATTCGTTCGTTACTTTAATTGTCTACGGCCCTAAGTCATGCAGTATGAAACAAAATAAATTGACCAGAACATTAGGGATCCGCTTCAATCCAGTCATCTAAACACTGAATCTGATCGTATTCTTGGAAGTACTATATTGATCACGTTCTCTTCCGTTTACCTAAACTCCCTCACCTATTGATCTTGCGTACCTTTGCTTTCTAACAAGACAAGACCAGATTTGTTCTGCATTCATCTGACGGACTTTATTTTTAGTGAGCGAGACAAAAACGCCTGCTAGACGCTCAATTAAATATTGTATGATCCATGCTTTTGTGTGAAATATTCGGCGCTTACTTATGTTCAAAGAAAAACGACAGCAATTAAAGTGCATCGAATGTCTTTTGTGTAAGCAGCTATCTGATGCGTTTTGACACTAATCAAATGTCAAGGATTTCCGAAAAAATTCATGTTAGCAGAAGGACAACTGTTGGCATGCTTTAATTTGGCGAATTTTATGTTGTTAACGGAACTCCGTGCTCCAAATGATCGAAAAAGTTTTAATAAAAATGCATCATCTACGATTGGTCAAGACACTGTTCTTTTGTCTTCCTTTGATACAGCATCAAGTAAAGCTACTGGTGATAGCGCTTTTTTCTCGCTGCCATAGCGGCACCTAGGAAGTTTGAAGAACAACGCCAAAGTGGCCTTGAGCACAGCGGTTTGTTTGAATCTAATTGGAATTCCTTTTCGCAGGAAGATTTGCTATCTGCCGCGCATTCTTAATGGTCACCCTGTGGTAATGTAATGCCTATGAAAAACCCCAAGCGTTTTCGCTTAAGCGTGTATTTGTTTGCGGAAGTGTGTAAAATAATGGTTTAAATTGGTCAGCTGACTTAGTCATTGTGATCACTGTCTAGAATAAGTAATGACTAGATTATTTAGATGTTTGTTGCTTTCATAGTTCATCGCGTGTTTAATTACTGCCTTCGTATGATTTTATTCCGGTCATACACGTTCGATTACGCCTACATATAGGCATAAAAAGCACAAGCGGACGGACGGAATACAGACTTTCCCATAGAGTCACTAAGATACATTAGGAAGTTACGAGATGAAACTTCATGCATTCTCTTTCGGGTGATTTCGTTAAACCGAATTAAACAAACTATAACAGTGTCTTTTTTAGTAGTAGGAGATTGAATCTTTTCATGAAATGATTCATTATGTGATGTCAGGATGAAACAGCTGTACAGTGCTTCCATGGTTTCTTTATGGTGAGTTGAGCGATGATATCACATGGTGAATTATTTCATATAATAGTATCTATTAGTGAGTCAAATTAAGACTGGTTTAATTAACCTAATAACTCAAGGATTATTGCTTTGCATTCACCATTCTATTTCTTCTCCAATATGGAATTTAGATTACTATCTTGGCACGATTTAGCTAATTTCCCGTTATTTAACGAAGTTGCTTTATCCATAAGCAGATAATCTCCGATGCAAAAATTCGGATCAAACCCGATAAACCTGAGCATATGCAATGGTCAGATATTCTGCTCAGTTGTACCTGCCCTGAAAGTCAATCGACGGGAAGGAAACACGGACAGCATGCCCACAGTCCATCGATTAACAAGCACAAAATGTACAGATGCAAAATTCACATTCGTAACTAAAAACAGAATGGTCATAATGCCAATGTGTCACCAGCTGGGCTCATGACCAGCTGTTACTCTAGCCAGACATAGGAAATCGATACATACATAAATCACGACTATATTCATGTACATCACCACATGAAGGATTTTCGGATAGGAACAAAAAACCTGCTTGATAAGCCGATGTCTAGTTCACAAAATGGTAGCGACTGAAGTGAGCTTCTGAAACGATATTCATTCCGTGATGTTTTAAAATGTGGAGGAAACGAAAAAATCGGATACACAAAACGGGTGAAGTGAGAGCTTGTTTTACATGCATGAAAATATCGTATTGAACGGCGAAATCTTAATATACCAACGGCCGGTGGCTAAAAATAGTGCGATTCAAAATGTTTCGATACCTGTTACACGGAATAATGACCAAATATTGCATTAAACTTCAGTCCGGCTGTACTGTCCTCGAAATTCGTGGAGTCACTATTAACCGGCGAGAAATTTGAGGTTCCAATTTCGGCCAAACAAACCGTGTTATACACCATGTTATGTTCAAAGGTGTTTGGCTACATCGCTTTCCGACAAGTTTTAACTTGTTTGCATTTGCACGACTTGCATTTTTCATCTTTTCATTTTTGGGAGCAATGCTACCAGCGCAAATCGACTTTGAACACAGTGCATGCATTTCTACGACATACAGCAATATTGCTCCAAACTCTGCTTTCATCAATTTTCTCCATCAATGCACATATCTAAATACCAAAATCACTAGTTCAGTAGCCAAAAGACATGTCTTCTTCCAGAAAAAAGTATCTTGTTGTGGGCTTGCCAATTAGATGAGACACTTTGTACGGATAAAACTAAGCCGTCAACTGGCAGCCGAGAGCATCTTTTCCAGGCATAACTCTTCAGGCCTTCTTAAAATTAATAATATAATGCTGATATCATAGGCCAACTAAATTGGCAAGCTGATTGCAATAACCAGACAGAAATATTGTTCCATATGTTCCTCAGTATCTTTTCTCATCTCCCAGCAATTTGAACTTTTAAGACTTTTCATTTGTGTCATACGCCGTGGGCAGAAAAACAACTATCCCAAAATTCTACCTTTTTGCGCGAACATGAAGTAAATTTGTGATTTATTAAATGGGTATTTCACGAAATCAGATGGAAGTACCGTTGATTCTTGTACAGTGCATTACATCCGTAAATAAGCTACCATGTAAAATGTGTAAATCGTTTTCTCCGTGCCTCAGAAGATGCAGATCAAGGCGCTGGGCTCATGTGAGCGGTACATTTTAAATGTTATGCAATTAGCAACCGACGTCATGCATCGATTGATATCGTACAATAAAAGACAGATTACTCGAAAGCTTCCTAAATTTCATCAATACCGTTGCAACATCTTGGCGGGTGTAAAGTTGCACAAAGTGGGAAATGATGCCCTGGCGCATGAACTTAAATATTCGTAAAAAAACAAACCAAGATAGAGGAAGTTTCCGCATAATCACATCAATTGTCCAGCAATAAAATACTAGATACTTAGATCATACTGAAGCAGTAAGCTTTGATTCTTTATGGATTCCAAACCTCCATTGTATAAGGGCTCACATAGACCGTTAGTCGGGTATAAAGAAATGGAGATTTGACCGAGTTTTCACTTTGTCTGACCATGGGAATGACGGTAGCAATTGATTGATTAACCGTGTTGATGTGATTTCGCACGAAATGCGGAATTGATTATTTTCTAGTTTCATAATTTATGGAATAGTCGGTAGGCTGCTGAAATTTGATCCAAGTCTATAAAGACCTTAGTGTTGGATGTGTGTGATAAAAATGGATTACTTGATCGAGAACCCTATCGAATTAACAAAAGTTTGGAACTAAAACTACGCGTATAAGTCGAATTTCAATTTTGATGAATGCGTTTACCATCAGTCGTAGGAAATGGTTTTGCAGAAATCAACAAGTGCATGGCCCAGATGAGGAAATTTCCTAACTGACTGTCTTTCGTCACGAATGCTGCTCATTGCTTTTTTGTGTTTATCATAGTCCTAGCAGTATGAGTTCCACAGGGGGAGTAAAAGCGAAAAAGCAATGGCTGCAAATGGCACTCAATTTCTTTTCGTGGTTGCCGCAAAAGGTGCTTTGGATAAATGTTTTTGCTTTTAAGGAAGAAAATTGTTAGCAATTAATCTGAAAATTGCGGAAAGCATTACTGAACTCAAAAAAAGAACGTTCAACGGGGAGACCACCAATCTGAATTTCTCAGTAATGTCACCTAAACAACCGTCTTCATAACCATTTCACCTGATAGTGAGTTACTTATGTTGAAGAACAGTTTTGACAACGTTTTGAGAGTTGAACAAAAACAAACTGGCTGAGCTTATCGCACGGCTGTGTAAACAAGTCTTTTCTCAAGTTTAGTTTTGATTGTCATCCATGCTCGACTATTTCAACCACATATGGACGAATAAATTCGAAAGTAATCAGATATGTATTATTCATATTATTCTATTGATTTAATGCTTCAAGTTTTAATTTTAAAATGCTGATTAAACAGCAAGCCGACTATTTTTCTTCGATGGCCGGTAAGTTACATAGAATTTCCTTGGGGTATTTTTCATTGAAGCGCACTTTAAAACTCTTGAAATGAGAACAATTTCATACAGATTTATCAAGGAAGGCACTTGTGGTATTTCATCAAAATAGTAGAAAGTGTTTTCTATTTTATAAGATAAAATCTCATTCCAAGAGACAATAACATTAGAAGCCACAAATAACGTTATTCTAGTTCAGTTGAAGACGAATTATTTATTGGACCACTGTTGGTCTTGTTTTAGGAGAGAATTATTGTTCTCCTGCAAAACAAGGAGCTTTTTCACTTTTGGGATTTGGCTGTCTGATCAACATTAAAGAGTCGCACTATGGATTTTAGATTTATTGGTGTCGAATATCTTCCATGTACCGATCAGTGCAATGAAGCCCGGGCATTGCTATGGTCCCTACCTAACCGAAACAAAGAACATTTGCATCGTGATGAAGGTGGCGCACTCCGAACGGGACAATCATGCTTGCACCTAGTGTAGAAGAATGGATATAAGATCCTTATTAAAACAAGTCAACATTGCCCTATCCAATCTCAAACGGAAAGAAAGTGTTTTTGCGGCCTGAAGCAAAACCGGAAGCTCACTTGCCCAGTATATTCTGGGAGGGGCAGAGATTGAAATATGCACCATATTCAAAGTCCAACATTGGTTGTTCAAAGTGCCTTAAGAAAAACTCTGATGTAACGACTCTTCCCTGATTATCGAAAGCTCACTAATAGCTTCGATTCAGCATACAGAAACAGAATTAATCCTTCTGTTTTGCCTGCGATAAATCCCTTGCTTCCGCAAGGGAGAACACATCAAATTGCACTTGGTTGAACAACGTGTTTTCTGACGATAGATTCATAATTGTTGCAGATTGGAAATTACAAGAGTGCGAAAAATCTTGCCAGTTAAAACTAATCATTTTTCCGTACCCATCTTGAGTATTTTCTTCTGAGATAACCAAGTTTCAGGTTTAAATAAAATAAAACAGTCACTTAGCGCTTTGCACAGTCCTTACTTAAAAAACCGGGAGGCGATGGATATTACTGGGTCAAAATTGAGTTTATTGATTTTGATATGATAACTCAAGCATGAGGTCTAACAAAGGAAAATTTAAATGACTCGAGTCAACAAGTATTTCTTGGTTTGCTTCAAATACCTTGGTTATAAAGTGCAATGCAGGTAGAACAAGCTTTGCAAGCCAATATTGTACATGCAGCGTGTGCAAAGATTTGACGAGAATTGTAAAATGACAAGATTGTGGGTCTATTTTTTAACTAGTTTATGGAATCGGACCAGCGAAATATCGGTGCTGCTTTCATAGTGTAAAAAGCCTTGTTTCTCGTTCTTGTTTATTCTATCATCTAGATAACATCTACTGTACTCAATAATGTTCACATTTTTGGCTTGAGGTGTCAGCCATTTTGGCATGAAAACACTCCAAGCCACTTAGATTGTTACTGAGAGAGGTAGTATAGTGGATATTGTAGATCGCATTCTTATCTTTTGTGGCACCATTCTAGAATGCCTCACAGTCAAGCAGAAAAGAAGAAAAATTGTTAACCTGTCGAATCAATGTAATTGTTTATTAGTTAAAGCACACCATGGCCTAATTAATTCACTAAACACTTTTAAAGTGAATACGTTTGTCATCCCTACATCGTTCTCGCCACAACCCCCGAGTACACTTAGCGGAAGTATCTGCGCCCAGTTTTCTAATTGCTGCCTATTCGAACAGTGATTGAATTAGGAAAGAACTCCTAGGTTGCAGTTGGATAACAAAAAAATGGCTTGTAAACTGGAACAAAATCCTCCCATAGTTTCGGGTACCAAATGAAAAACCAAGCAGCGTGCAAAATGGAACATAATGATTAGTCAGTAAAGGTATGTTTTTCCGTAGAAAAAAATTAAAGTGTCAACTAATTAATTTTAAAGAATCTTTGGAGAGCCAAAAACTCCGATGAGGAAGACAAACGAAGTCGTCGAATAATAGAGAAAAATAGGGAACTTCTGTAAACGCAACAATCGTCATGGGCGGTGACTAAAGACGACCGAATGTGAAGGTCATTTCAAACCATACAGTAAACGTTTGAGTTTCCCCCAATGCATATTTAGAACTACCAACCGAAGGACTTCCTCTGATTGTCAGCTACATAGTCAACAAGGAACAATATGAAATGCGCTGTGCACCTTTTGCTTTCACAGCCCATACTCCAATGAACATAATTCATTCTAATGTGCCCGGACATTCCGAAATAATCCACTTAGATTTTCTTTTTATTCATGCTTACCCTGGGCTAAAAGCCATTGCAAAGTCTTTGCTATCCATAGCTGATTTCGCCACTTTGACTTGGTATTATCTGAAGCCCATCATAAAAACGTCGCAGCGTCTTGGGATATTAAGTAATGCGATTCTGTTAACCATTACGCAACGCTTAAAGAATGCTGGTTTTAGGTGCGATTGCGCAAACGGCCTACCCCACCTTTTGTCGTCACGTGATCTGGCCCTCAGGAAACAAATACGTGGTCAATCGGAGTATTATTCACAGTTTGTCGCAGTTCACAATAAATAATGTAACCGAATATTCAACCAGAGCTGCAAACAAAAGAAAGCTGTCAATGCATTTTGTTATCTTCGCGTAAAAGCCCCGCGAATAAAATTTGTTTTTTGTCTCTAAAGGCAAAGGTTTTCTTTGGTCGTGTATTCGAATAACTCATGTAAGTGTTGAATACAAAAGGGAGTTGCTATTTTATTTTGGATTACACAATAAGCAGAGTCAAATTTAACAAGAAACTTACAACTTTTGTGTGATCTAATACGCGATAACTCATGCAAAACTCGGCCGTCCAAATAAACTAAGAAAACCATTCTCGACCTTAACTGTTTTTCCAATGTTTAGTGTTGACGACGGTGTCCTTAATGCAAATGATGATTTATAGCTAACTGTAAAGTGGGATTTGCGAAAATAATCTGCGTTATAGCGTACTACACCTCTTTTTTTCGGCCACCACTGATACACGCACGAATAAACAAGAGAGGGTTCGCTCAGTCCATTCTAGATAGCCAAATTTCATCAGTCCACAGTCTGCCAAAGGTTAGTTAGATCAGATTTCCAGAGCCCGTAAGGTTTTACGAAATTCAGAGAATATCACTTGTCTACGATGCAATATACCAGTTTAATTGGTCATAAAAAAATTTGGACCCGTAGAAATTTCTTTCTGATATATTGATTCAGGCAACAGCAATGGCAGCTTTGGTTAGCATGGGCAAAAATGCACAGCTGTTATTTGTAACAAGTGAATGAGTGCAACAGAGCTGAAGCTTAAAAACCGACCGGAAGTTCATGTTTTGAGGGTTGGGTGTGACAGGGTCAGTGTATTCGAATGTGTGATCAAAGAAATTAAATTGTAGGTATGAAAATAAAATGAACCTGAAAAATTGTTCGGTAGAGACTAAACATTCATCAGGGACAATCAGGTTTCCTCTCCTGGTCGATGCAACAACGAATTCTGCACGAGATTACGTTGCTGCATAGCTTTGGTTTCGAGCTATTATGGATTACGCAGTCATGAGGGACATTGTGAAAATTCCTATGGCTTTAGTCCTCGGTGTGCACACATTTTTACACGTTCATCCTTCACACCCATAACTTGGACCACGAACGCCCGGTCGATCCTCAAGCTGTGGAATCTATTGCCCTAATTCACTCGTTATAATGAACGATTATAAATTTCTACTTCTAGGGTGTCTCCAAGCATACGGAATAACAACCCTGGGGTCGGCCATGCAGTTCCGATGCTTCCCTAGGTCAGATTTAAACAAAAAACATGACTGAAATTACAAAGCGTCACGGTAATTCTTGATTTTATGCACGAGGTAAACTGAGAAAACAAAACAGGTTAGTTATTCTCGACAACCGTCACAGACTAAATTCGTTGCATTCATTGGCTCAGAGTACGATACAAACTGACATATTTTAATTATATTTGTTCTTAACTATAACCTTGAAATCCATGAGAGTGGTATTTGATCAAAAATTGTCAACTTCGATTTTGGACTATCAGTGGCCACTGTTGGTGGAGAACCAATCAGGAGGTTACCGGAGATTCCAGCACAAGGCGCGACTAGGAGAAGACGTGAATAATCGTGATTTGTAAGGAACATCATCGAACAGGCAAATGTTTTTATTGAAAATAAAAGACAGTTGGCCTTCGATTAAAGAATAACTCGTCCCAAATCCTGCTCAAGCTGTTCCTGAAATCCGCTCACATTCAGAACTGACCAGTAGAAACACAGTCGGCATGGCCCGTTGACAAGTCTGCCATACTTTGATGTATAAATCAAAACAGAACAAGAGTTTTCTGTCCGAATTCTCAAGTTTAAAATTCTCATCGATAGCTCAACTTCTCCGCAAACTGTACCAACATTAGTGCGGAACACTGAACGAAACTTTGATTTTGAAACTACTTAATTACAGTCATTTGGATTTGTCATAGTTCACACTTTCAGAAAAGATTTCAAGTGAGGCCATGCCTAAAGTGTTCCCAAACAGTAATAGTCTCGCTTGAAATTGCCTGTATTATCGGAACAATCCGTTCCAGTCCCGTTTTCCACATTAACGTTTTAGGAACGAAATTAGTCGTGGAACCTTTGTCTAGGTGGTATAACAATGAACGAAATGAAATATTTTTAATGGGCTTACAAACCTCATATTTCTTCTCAAATACTTTTAAAATATACTGACTTAATTTTTGGCCACATCAGAACGTTTCTGATATGGATACTTTTTCTTTATATTTGTTTATAAGTGCCTTTCATTTGAACTCCAGTAAACGTTTCCCTAAGTATCATTATCATTATGTTTCCTGCGCAATTAAGTTTTCTGTATTTCTTCTCTAGGCAGCACATTTTTCTCCTAATTCACTTGTCAGACTTTATTTACCTAGGATGCTGCATGCATCTCTTTGTTCATTCTTCAGACGAAATAGTAATCATTTATCTTTTACTTCTTTTACTAGTGAAATAATGTACATCATTTTTCAGGAAGGTGGCAGCGGCAAACATGGGCTGCCAAGTGGAGAAATTAACCGGCGGTGGAAGGATTCGAACCCGAGAACTTCAACTCAAAACGCCACTACCTTTTCTGCATGGCTACCATTGAGTAATACTATACGTTCAAGCGACCCCTATTAAGGGTCGTCGCGGGCTTCAAATCGTCTATGTGCAAGGACGGGCTTCGACCTGAGGCCAAGACATTCCTGATCACCCTGGTCCTGGCGCAAAGTAAGTGAATCCAGAAAAACCTGCATCATTATCAAGTACTTGGTTCCATTTGGAAGATGCTCAGTGAGTGGCACTAGCGCAAAATGTTTTCACACTCGTCAACCAGGGTGATATGCATATCGATCCATACAAAGGTAACAATTGTGTTTCGGACACGAACAGAATTGAGCTTTGCTCTACAATCTTCCCTACTATGAATTTAACGCACGCCCCTCGAAGTCAGTGAAATTAATTCCAATAAAGTTCATTTGGTAAGGACATGGGATCGAATGTCAGCTATTTACGTCACTGTTGGGATAAGTATGATAAAATATTACGTGACGTTCTGCTTGTAACTGACAGCAACTTGTAAGAAACAATCACTTTGCACGTGATGAAACTTTGCTTCTGATTTCACGTCAAACGATTTTGTAAACTTCGTTTAGTCAGCCGAATTTTTTGTAACTCACCAGACCATTTAACGGACTAAAGTGAGCGCTTCAAATCACAACTGTCAAAGCAAAAGTTATCTTCCTGTAATCATAGACAAATAAGGTGTAGTGCAAACGAGTCTCTCGCAAAGCTAACTATTATAATAGACTCTTAAGATAAAAAATTATGTTTACATTTGGCGGAACATGTTGAGTTGCCTTAAATGACAATAGAAAATGTCTTTCTGATGCCTCCATAAAATCACAAGAATTGGTCGAGAGTAGCGCTTTTTATCAACCCTTCAGGGAATAAGAAATGAATACATCCTTCTCAGGTTAGTGGTAAACGTTTCCATACAATTTTCTGGATCCACATGGGAAACCTAGTCGCTGAAATGATTTTACTTGCGATATATTGACTGTTGTTGCAAAGAAGCTTTTGCTGGTACCGTGTTCTTTAATTCCACGCAGCCAAATCCAATTGAGTATGTATCTGCTTGAAATGTCCATTAGCATATTTTTCAGTCAAAAATGAGCTTGATATATCTGTAACCCGAAAGTCGAATACATTAAAAATAAGAGAAAACCTGTTTATTGTTCACTAATGACCGACTGATATCTTAGGCATAGAATTAACCAACACATTCATTTTGGTAGATTGAAGGACAGAATTGTCGTGGAAATGGAAGTATAGTTTTCTGATTGCAAATCAGATTTCATCAGGTCAGAGTATACACATCGGCGACTGACTACTAAGACTGAAAATACTAGTGAGACCATAAAGACGATGGGTTTTTAACTGCCAATGCCAGTGGCAAAGGGAAGCATGGCTTGACCTTTTCATCAAAAGGATCATTTCTTGGGGAACAGAAAGCCTCAAAACTTGTGCAGCTTTATGTTTCAGGGAGAGCATTTCGATGAATTTTCAACGGCGGATTTTTGGATGTGTCACAATTCCTGTACGTGATTAAGTTGCACAATTAACCAAATAGAAACTGAAAATTACACTGAAGTACAAACTGTTTTGAGGCTTGATATATCAGGGAAACTGGTAATTCTGTGACATCTGTGGCACCGAAAGCCCATCTTCAAATTCCCTTCAAGGGGGGATTGACGCAGCTTGAGTGACCGTAGCAAGACGGCTCATCCTAAATATAGATCCATCAAGATCATTAACTGTTTGCCCAGTGTCCCTCCAAAGGATTATTTGTGACCTAAAAATATTGGATATGCGATAGCGAGGTCACTTAATGTGTCTAGTTTATTATTTACAGAAACAATCGCCCCACAGTGACTCCAGTACAATGGGCACACTTCCATCACGCCCGTCTGTCGCCTATCTTTCCGTTATTCTAACTAATGTTGTACAAAACTTGAAATGGTCAGAACAGTATTCAATGTAAGGCTTCAAGATATACTTGTTCCGCAATGGCTTTGATTTGCATTCCTTGCTGTGCGGATTAAAAATTAATAAATAAAGATTAAAATAAGTAAACGCAAATATATAAATAAAGCAGTCAGCCTAAGAATGTCACTGTCGCGAATGGTGATAAATTTTATGAATGTTGCTTGGTCTGCATCCACAGCGCCTACATCTGCTACAAGGCAACAAACAACATCAATAATAAACGGGAGCGCCAAAGAGAAACAATATCTGTATTTTTTACTGTTCATATACTTGGAATTTATCCGTCTAAAATATGCTCTTGTTCCTGCCTTGACGAAATTCTCATCTTTACACGGAAACATATGGAGGGAAAGTACTCGGAAGTTCGCCACACATAACACCTTACCTTGACAATAAAGCATTATGACATCATGAACCATCATGCAATGGTTTTCAGTATGTCTAATTACGTTACGTAGGCATCCATCTAGGAATATTTGAATATGCGCGCATTGATGTGCCTAATCCGAGTCTACTGAAGATGAAAACTGAAATTTTCTCAGCACTCATCCCATCAGGACATCCATCTTGGAGAAATATCAAATGAAATTTGTTCAATACCGTAAGTGGGAAAGTGATGCGTAGTATAAATGTGACAGTGAAATATGAATAATTTCTGTAACCGTGTGTGTAACTGTTTATGAATAGATCATCTAAACAAACTTTATCGATTTAGAAAATTGTTTCGTTCTGAAGAGATAGAGCTATATAATACAATTCTTTTAGTGCCGCAAAGCAAAGGGCAAAAGCAGGGTATGAATAACGTACTAAATTTGGATTCATTACTTAGCCTTCTGAAGAACTAAGCTGTCAATAAAACTTCTGAATACAAAATAACTCAAGGAGAACCTCTAGTAAGGTTATTCTAAGGTCGGAAGCGATATATAGCGCGAGGACTTGGGGACGCCGTCATTTATATCATATAACCGGCGGTTTAAAGATTTTTCCTTTATGCCGAAAAAAAGAGCTGTATGCAATTTTTTAAAGTTTAAAGAAAATTTCAAACAAACATGAAACGCCACATAGTGATCTTGTGTTATAATACCAAGCGCCGTTTGCTTTTGCTGGTGAATGCCTAACTAAAAATGTGTCAAGATGGGCTAAGAAAAAGACGACTCGGCCGAAGGTGTTTGCCAACAACGAACGTTACGCCACCCGTTTCAGTGCGAATGTCGTTTCGATACGCGTGTTTCAACTTTATGTACAGGTTTTTTAGCCTTTGTTACAAATCTTGTTCTGGTAACCTAGTTATTTCGAATGTCAATGCAAGATTTTGTACACAATAAGTTCGCGGCCATGAGGGTTGCTGCTTAAGGATTACTCGACGCTCGGCTTCTCTCAAGATAGAAAACAAAACATGCCAATTAACCACCTGTGACATCAGCGTGAGGAAATTTTTTTCTTCGAGTTCCGAAGTGGAATAAACGAACAAAAATCATTCATAACTGTGAATAGCAAAACCGGGTGTATGGTAAAACTCCGATTATGAGTACTAGATCATTACCTTGGCGAACCCTAGTACCAAAATCAACGGAAAATAATGAAGAATCAATATAGACAAACGCAATAGAGATTTAATTGTAGCTTAGCTTGCGTATCATCTTGGTAAATAGGCAAATAACACCGAGCGAACTGTAACAAATCTGTTACCGGCAAAAGCTAAAAGGTCTGTTACTGCTGAATCGGTGTCGGTAAAGCTGAACTATTTTACTTGTTAACCTTAGAATTTAGGAAACTGTTTTCAATAATTTCTTTAAGCAGACAGAAAAAAACGCAATGAGTAAAAATACATTTTGCAGCATTTTGAACGTCTGTTTAACGAACCGGCAGCAGCAGTCATACGCGAAGTAGGTGGCGAATTTAAGGTGAATTTTGTCTAAACAAAAGGAACAGTATTTTATTTTGTTTGGAACATCTTTCCTTCGACTGTCCAGTCAGTGGTAAATGTATTTAATCTATGCAACTTCCAGAAGTTGCTAATTAATATATATATATATATATACAAATCTATATATCCATGACCACATCTGGACGCAAAAAGTTGCAAGGTGATTACTTGCCTATTCGGGAATCAATATGTTGGGTAATTTTTAATGTGGAATTTTTTGTTTTTACTAACCGTGTCACGCCCAAGATTTTCAGCGGGCTGTGAGTGTTGCCGATACAAAAATAGAAGATGAATTTTTAGGACAATCAGGGCCATCAAAACCATCCGAAATTGCTGATCGGGTGGCTAATGAGAACTAGGAAAACCTCATTCCTTACAATTAGTAATGTTTTTTTTTATAAATTTCTATGACAATAGTGCATGGAATTGTTTTCACAATCTGGTTTAGGCTAAAATTTAGTTATTTCATAAAATCGGAAACTTCTGCATTTAACTAATAACCATTAGGGTTGAACTCACCTACTGTTAGGCTGCGAATGGAACTCACGAATTTCATGCGCTGACAGCATTCCGTATACTTTACTGGTTTTGATGAGAAAACGTGACTTTTATATGAGATCCGGCAAGTATTTTCCATTGATCAGATTATTACTATTCACAAGTACTCAGTGCGGAGGTGGACAGAAACTGATATGAGATTATTTTGTGAAATGAACTGAAGTCACCGGATCCCAGGAGTTTCTCCGCTTGGTCTGCACATATTTTCAATGTATATTACCGGCGATAATCTTGAACCAATGCAGTTTTGCTTTTACCTGTCAGAACACTGGGTAACTAATACCCTTGAATTAACATTCTTGTAATCTTATCAATAAATTGTGGTATATTATGCAAATTTTAAATCAAAAGACCAATAAGACAAGCGATAGACTAGAAAAGGACCAGCAAAATCAATATTCGCTGTCTTTAAATAACCTCCAAAAGGTGAACTGTTATCATTTGTCGTCCAAACTTTGAGCGCAGACGAAGAGCTCCGTGGGCTAACTGTGTTCAATATAGGAAACAGCCCACTCGCATTGTTAACCCTGGAGGACCGAAAGCTTGTATCAGATTGAGTGAGATTAATTTGCACTAGGTATGAAACCCCTGCGTGAGTGAGTATCCCAACTGTTTCATTGCACCGCCATGCATTGTGGTGCGTCCAGCTGGGCCAAGATATGCGGTTGGTCGAGTGCCTCATCCATTTAGTCCTGCGGGAAGTTGTAGATTCATGGGGACAGTGGAGAATGAGAAAATTTGTGACTTACTCATTATGGTGTCAGTTAAAACACGTTAAGCCGAAAATAATTTACGACAAGCGACTGACAGTATTTATTGCCCGAACCAAGTCAGTGTCCGATCATTGGTTGTTGACTAGTACGTAGGTTTTGTTCCTTTTATCATTTTGTTTATTTTTGTCCCGAATGGCGTCGTGTTATCAATTAGACGAATTAGGTGACTGTTTTCGAATGGAACCTTTGCGCCCAATTTAGGGTTCTTTTCGAATTGTGAACAGAGATTGCTTGCAGCCTAAAACGATTCGGTTCACATTAAAAGAGACTAATCTGTGAAAAATGACAGAGTAACTATTTCACATTGCTTTTCTGCTCCTCAGCCTCCAGAATAGGATATATTCTCTACCGATTAGCAAAAAAATCAGCAAACCAAGTTCCCTGTTTGATTCTGAGTCCGCTGTGATTACTACTGTGGCATACTCGGGGCTAGACCTACTTCATGCTTGTCTGATTCACTCAGATAAATCGCTCCCATAAAATGGTAATCAAGTGGTGTTTGCATAGACCAAATCCTGGAATTATCGACGCAAGGGGATCAATTTCCTCTTTGTCTTTGATGCGAGAGTAACGAGTGTTTTTGGTTTTTTTGGTAGCAGCGCTTTCTCCTTTGCATTGTCCTCAATATAGGTACAGCTAAAACTAGATGAGGATTGAAGTTATTTACTGACCAAGGGATTTGTCATCCCCAATCCTTCTATCACTTCTCTTTTTCACAAATGGAAATAAACTATAAAGTATTTGGTATTAAATTGAAAGTCTCCATCGGGGTACTAATAGCAGTTAGAAATCAATAGATCTATTTCTCATACAGCACCAAAGAAATATATATATATATATATACATTTAAGCAATGAAATGAATCTGACAAATTTGTTAGGACATTAAAAGCAGAACCGTCAAGAGATGCGAGCATTTTGTTTATCACTTTTAATCGTTTGGGTAAAACGTCCTATTTGTGCGGTTATCGATTCAGTGAAGCGACAGGCGGAAGAAGGTCGTGCGGGTTGAGGCCAACGCAGGCTAATACCCAGGGTCAGAAGTTTCTGTGCGCAGCGCACCAGCTTATGCCTGCTGACAAACGTAGTCTCACAGAACGCCTGTAGTTATGGGTTTGTATTGCAAAGTGGTACATTGAAAGATTGGGTTATGGCAACATCGTGAACCGATGCAACCAGATACGGCACGATCGAAGAGGGCGACGGTTTTGCTTCAGTGTATGATGTCACATTAGAATTCATAATCGATTTTAGCAGTTATTTTGGGATGTGCTCCGAAACTCGAAGAGTCAAGCAGCTATTCGACTTCATGTTGTGTTACCGTGACTGCAAGTGAACTGACAGAGAACGTGTGAGACACTAGGATCAGTAAGAAAGCTTGAATGATTCTGGAAGCGTAACCTCTGGAGTGTTTATGCTGTTGGGTTCGTAGATCTTACGACCGAGTTAAGACTCCTACTAACTTGGCTAAATAATTGGTCACCTGTAAATGGCAAGACAATAAAAAAAATACTTCTTTTTAAATGGTGGTCAATTTTTTCTATGGATTTGTCTGCCTCTGAACTTGTTCACTGAAATTTTTAGATAACCGTTCGCCAACAACGTCCGTCTTATAAACTCTTCTTCTTTTCCAACTTGATCGTGTGTGCTTATTTTCTGCACTCTGTTGAAAAGTTTCAATTAAAAAATCTTCTTTCAATTAAATATAAGTCACATTTAAATCTGTACCTTTCAGATTGTAGTTAATGTCTGTCTTTTGAAGAAATCGCGCCGCGGTACAATCAAGTGCTCCCTGGCCAAGCTCATTTGCACTGAAACGTTGAGGCTTGTGTCGTTCCCTGATGCGCCACTTGCGGACCGAACGCGTAGTTTTTCTAGTGGAAAGGTCTTCGGGCCATTTCTTCTCACGATTGAAGGCGTGAGCAGATTATTGAAGCTCATTCATTAAAAATAGTTCTGATCATTTTGCTATTGGATTGACTCATGTGCCAAAGGTTAACTAGCTTGTTCGACTGATTAGACTTTACATTCGCCCCTTCCACTTACACCACTATTTTTATTATGAGCAATGTGTGCTGTCTTTCATAATCAGCCCAACTTGTATTCAAAAATGGATAATCCTTCTCATTATTTTTGCTTGAATTACGAGCATAATTCAAAGGCCTCCCAATCCACCCTTGCGGTTCGTTCTTATGCGCCCCTCTGCCGCGAGAAGGAACTTAATGGCCTTTTTGGATGCACCAGTACGTTTTACTGCACCACGAGCAAATAGGCAGCTATTGCTTGATCTGTGATCTCAACTAATTGTGCACTCCGGTGTGATTCCATAGAGCAGTCGTAAATAAAAATATGGTGAAATCATCCACTGCTACTGGTGACCATATTGAATACGGACAGAAGACAAGTTAGTAACCGACATGAAAAAAGCACAACATTAAACTATTTGAACGCCATCAAGTAATCCGTTCGAATAAGAATAGGGCAGCTTACTTTCTCACAAGCATAGGTTCTTATTCCTCAGAGGTTAACTTTTCAGCGGGCCTTCGTGACTGAATTGTAATGTGGAATATTGACGTTAAGCATTTATTAGATACATTGAGATTGATGCGTGGCATGTATTGTCATCGATAATGCACCCGCTAATGACCACACTGTTTAGAATCGTTAGGAAGATGAGAAAAAGTAAAGTACTACTTCGTTTTCAAAACGACACAAATTTCCCATGTTGGCTGGTCAAATATCAAGCATCTTGTTGTATTTAGGCTGACAGAAGCCTATGCTAAGGCACTGGCCGTACGGATGAAATGAAAAGTGACCAATGAATTATTCTGCAGAGGTCGAAAAACCAACCTTACTTTCCAAATTTTTAGAGATTTTTCATCTTTATAATCCCCGATAAACAAGTTCACATGTCCCCACATTCACCGACATGACAGCTTCATTACGTCCAAACGTCCAATAATAAGGACGGTAATCGTCTTGGTAGCCCATAATTTTTCGTATCTGGCCATCTGGTTGCCGGATATTCAGCATGTAATAATATTAAATAAACAAAGGTCTCTTTATGTAATTAACCGGGACTATCGTTGGCAGCCTTAAAGTTTATTGGCATTTCTCTTGCGGATGCATTCAACTCTCATCTTAGTTATTCCACGTGAACTCATTGTTCCTGGTTGCTGAACCTCCATCGAAATTGTTTCTACTCCGGAACTGGAGGATTCAGTATTCCCGTCAAAAACATTCAGTTGAATCGCCGTAACACGCTTGGCTCTTAACTTGATCGAGCTGGCCAAAGTTATCCATCCGAGTTCCTTCATTTATTTTTACCGAATGCTGGCACCATATTGTTCAGGAAGTAAAATAGGTCAAATCTGGAAGCTTAGGCTTTTCCGGTTCGCTATAGTGCGGAACGTTTGAAGCCCCTGCAATGTTTGTTTAATTTGCTTTCTCAGGTTTTAATTTTGATTTTGACTTTGTTCCGCAGAATAAACTTCTTTGAAATATGAATTCCTTCCATACTTGATACTAGGCCGCCTGAAAGAACAGCTTGGGATTGAAAAAGAGTCACAAATTCATGAAGAAGCGAAAAGGTTTCTGTGGATTTTTCGGATCTGGTGAACTGTCGACAAATTTCCCCAGCCACACACCGGAATGACACTGGTTTCTTTGAAGCCGTGCTTCGATCGCTAGACTTTTTCTACTTTCTCAAGAAATTTTCATTTGAATGTCAAATTAGTTGCAGGTGATGGGCACATGCTTCCCAAGGTGGCTAAGCGGATACGGTCGTGGTGTTTGGATGTGAAGGTCGTGGGTTCGAATCCTCCCACGGCCGGTCAAATTCTCCACTTAGCACACCCATGTTTGCCGAGGAAGCCTTCCTGAAAAATGATGTGCATTTTTATCTCATTAATAGAAGAATCCAAACATGAAAACAATGGTTAGCATATCAATGGATAGCTTCTCAAAAGGGTATATTCACGAGAATATTTAGAAATAATTAACGAGCATTTCAGATTGTGTGAAGCTAAAATTTTCTTTTCTCGTACTTGGCGGTGGCAGCACTACAATGACAAACCCAACACGATGTTCTTTTGGTTTACAGTTGCACTTTACCACATACTAAAAAGGCTTTGAACGAGAAGGCTTCTTTTGATATAAACCTTCATGCATCTAGTGGTGGGATAATTTGGACATATGTTTAGCTGTCGCCTGTGACGCGTGAATGAGTGCAACAACCTTGGAGCTGGACAAATGACTGGACGTTCAGGGCCCAAATGAAAAGTGTGCAAAATGTGTGGACGGGGAAATATACGTAGAGGTCTAGAAATAGAATAAACATGAAAATTTGTAGATGGAGACTGAACATGCATCAGGGGCAACCAGGTTCATTCTTCTGGCCGACGCAACAATAAAGGTTGAACAAGACTACGTTGTTTGCACAATTGTGGCTTTAATTGTATTCCTGCTATGACTTAGGTAGTCCTGAAAAATCTCTGGCATTCGTTTGATTTTAATCTCGATGTTCCCAAGTGTCTTGGAAGCAGGTGCCAATAAAGTTAATGTTTGCTCTCGACCACGCATTGCAGGATGTCAGTGTTCCATGATTTTACAGTGCCCTTGCAAAGGGAAGCCGGAATTAATATGGTTTCTTTGCTTTGTGACCAATGTACGGACGAAAATACCGAAATAACTCTAGAGATCAAGAAGTCTAACGTGACACAAATCTGGACCGTTGAAGAGAAGTTCCACGTGACTACTCTCTTTTTTTCTCAAGATACTTTTGCCTTTTTACCTTTGGTTAAGTGGCTAATGAATGACTTAAATGTCTGAACAAGCGTCTAATTAAATACGAACGTGAGCGTCGTCCAACAAGGATATTTTCCAGCCAGTGTGACAGGTCTGATTTGTGACCCAATACTAAGTCACCCAGTTTTGCTGAATTTGTTGATAAAGCATCTCAGTTTTAGCATGAGCCCTGATTTACAGCGGACATAATGACGCTCAAGACATCCAATTCTTTGCCACCGGACTTAGTGCACGTAGAATCCCCACTTTGCCTGTTGCCTTCGATTTGAGAGTGTTTGCTTGCTTCTATAAATGACATTTTAAGGGCATTACGGAGTGCAGTCACAGACTGTGATAAAAGACAAAGGACAGCAATGTGTGACCGCCACTAACCCATTTAACGCACGCGTTCTCTGCAAGTTAACGAATGAACGTTCGGACTACATGGCGCGAAGACACGTGAACTTGATTTTCTCGAATGTTTCGAACCAGTGACTCTATTAAATGAAGCAATCGAATTCCGTGTCCCAAATGGGACGGGTTTACTATCGATTGGTTTTGTCGGTACTACCTTAATGTGTGTCCATTGTCCATGTGGAGGATTAATGTCACGTGATTCGTTGTCCACACAAATTGATCTTTTGAACCCTCGGGATAGTTTTCGCCCAATCGAACGTTGTTTACTTAAAGGTTGCACACCACATTACCATCAACTGGAAGTATGGGCATTCCGTGTTTTTATTACTTTACATCAACCATGCTGACTAGCTGTTCTGCTAAATTGGCACTATCCGGATAGTGGAAAACTTTTCAATTGAATCAAGAGAAGAATCCCGTGTTTATCTTTCTTTCAGTTGCTGCACAATGCCATTTCAAGATCATATCGGAGCAGATGGAAAAATATCCTCCGTGTGTTCCTATGAAAAGCTTAAACCCACTCTAAATTCTTCTTGGTCACTTAACTGAACAGGACGGCAGCCAACTTGATGCTTTGTGACTATTCTTTAACAGTATACTGACTGACCAGTAAATGAAACCAAACGAGGCCGTCACTTACCCGTCAACCCCATCATTTCAGCCGTCCCCGGATGCAGTGATTAGACAGCGTTTTTTTTTCATTTTTTTGATAATGAGCTAGGAGCTATGTCATGACTACCGGCAAAAAAAATAAGTAAAACTGGTGAACTTAGATTAAGCTTGGGTTTTTATTTCTATCCGCCTGTCGAGAACGAAATTTGCTTGGTATTTGAAATCGTTTTTTCTAATGCTATTATAGAAAACGTTGTCGGTAAACACACAACGCACTTTATGAAAAATATCATGCGACACTTTAGTGACCTCAGAAGATTAAATACAAATGGAATAACGGAACTAAAATCGAAACCATTTGAACTGACCGAACAAGCGGGTGTGTTTAATAATAAAGGGCAAATAGACTTGAGTGTCACCCAGTACACATGCGTATTGAGAAAACTAATTCTGCAAATAAATCGATGAACTTTTGACACGACAGGGAAGGTAGCTTGACTCCAAACGTTTGTCATGCGGTTCACAGAAATGCGCAAAAACAGTGTCAGCTGATGACCATGATGCCATAGCCTTGAATGCACTAATAGTGATCCAAGTTCTTAGTTCCAAATTTCAATTTATCGTGGTGAATATTCTACGTTTACAATGGTACTGCTAAAGGAGTATGCGGATGTTTTCAACACTCGTCAGTTCTTTTAATGTAAATGACAATGTCCATAATTGTTGCTGGCAGACGTAGTAATTCACATCGGTTATTCGATACACTCCCTACTTCGTACGGGTCTCATGTTCTTCGAATTTTCTTGGTGCCAAAGCCATGAAGAGACAAACAGGTTTTTATGTCTTTTCAATAAATCGAATTCGTGGCACGCTTAGTAGCACTCAACTTACACCCATCCGGTGTCCAATACAAAAGCTCCCAGTAGGAAGCCTAGGGAATCAATTATATGCTTTGCTTACTTGCATCATTTGCAAATTTTTGCAATTTCCGTCAAAATTTTACACATTAGAACAAATTTTCCTCAACGTTAGAATCCCTTTATTCCTTTTTCCTGAAAACCTTTCGGTTATTGTTCGTTCTGGCAAAGATATCTTTGACAAGATAGCTGAGAATACTTTCAGAGTCCTCTTGATTTGGTCAACACAGAGCCGGTAGTACTGGCAAAACAAAAAGCTTGTATGAAAGATCTGCCAAATTGGTGATGTCGTTTAGGGCCAACAACTGGGAATAAGGAATTTAAAATCTGTAGCCAAAAGTCGTTCCAGAACAGGCACCAAACGATTGTTTGTATTCGTTTTTACTGTACTTCATCTAACTTCTGAAAAATTTGTTGATTTAATAAAAGAAAAGTTGATCCTGGATGTATTAAGAGGCTTCCCAAGATTGTGCCTCAGTACTCTCAGAAGGCACACTTAATGCCCTATGGACTAAGTGCGGCGATTAGTCAAGCAAAAGTGAATTAGAGAATAAACACTGTGATTTGTGTCATTTTAACACGGAACCCCGGGCAATTTCTCCCGGTGAACTTTGTGACTCAAGCCCTTCGGTATTGATCTTCGGAGTTTAAAGAAGAAACGCATTAGAAAACTGAGCTGATTCTGTCTTGGCTTGATGATGTTCGCCCTGTTAAGGTTATGTCTGGGTAGTTTAGACACAGCGTTTTTCGGCCCGTGGAGTTGTATCCCATCAAGTCAACTAGTGACAATTGTTTCGTGCATATTACAGAGATCCGGAAATCCCGATCGACCGAACGAGAAAAATTGAACGTGCGGGTCCAAAGTCAAATAACCATCGAAAACAGAGCGTTTGTGCAAAATGGAACCAATAGTAAAGGGTAAGCAACAGCCAAAGATTAAATGATGTTGTCCCTTGCTAAAAACTATCTTATTAATCAAGATTAGACCAATTATCCTGACTAAATTCGCCACTTTTCTTGCAGGACTTTCGCAAATACAGTATGCAGTTCGCTCAGTGGCGACACATCGAATTCATGCTAAATATTCTTTTGAGCCAAGTGTACCGTGGCGGCGCTCAAATCAAAATAAAACGGAAACTACCGTTTTATTGTCGTTTGACTAGTCAGTTTGATCAAGTGCTTAAAATCAAGAGAAATCACTATGAAAAATCAATTCGCAATGATAGTTTGACTGCATATTTGGAATATGCTGTCCGCGTCTGATGCATTGTGGGGATCAAAATAAAAATGATTCGTTATAAGTCCGAATTATTCTTGAGTGATTATCTCAATTAGGAAGGTAAAAGAAGTGGCAAAGAGATCATTAGCCTGTGTGCGACTGGTCCCTACATTCTGTCAATCGATTGATAGCTTTCATCGGGGGTCTAATACCAATAGGCGATACTGTGGATGGCAAATTCTGATGCCTCATGCAATCTTGGTAAATGATGCTCAACATGAGATTGCGACCTGTTACATAAGATTTCGAATGTTTCCTCATATGTTTTGCTTTTCATCTGTTTCGTGGTGTTTGTAAACGGCTGATAATCATTCCATTCATTTAGACCAGCGGCTAATGGCAGAGTTAGCGGATAGAACAACCAGTCGGTCCATTGCGAAAAGTGAAGAATGCAATTTAATGTCACTATCATAGCAACAATACTAGTCCATGCAGTTTCCAAACAATCAACCATTTATCGAAACCCTAAATGTGTACTCATTCTTTTGGACATAAATTGTTCCCATTCAAAGTAACTGCGAGTAAAATTATTCGACTGCCACTCAGTGTTTCCATCTGCATGATCTGATTAAGGTGAACCGAGGAAAAATGAAAATGTCAGAAAGTCTGGGTGAATAAAACGATGGAAGTAAAAAAATGCGTCTCTCATTGGATAAACTGAATGAATGTTTCTATTCCACTTTTCCTAAGTCTAAATTGCTGATGAGAAATTGCATTTATTCCGAAACCATGACTACCCAAGGTGCATCAACAACAAAAACCTAAAATGTCTTCTCGATTACTTGCCTCCCATTCCATTTGCGCTTTCATTTAGTCAGTATTGTCACGGATTTGCGGGAATGCCAATTGTTATTAATTCACTCAGCACTCTAAAGAAGACATTCTGAATTAATTGTCAAGCCATCTTGGTATTTCTGCAAATGATTCTGGTAAGCGATACTTCTGAAAACAGGTAAATCCGCTACCGCAATTTCTGTCAACAGTAGAACTGGCTGCTCAAATTAGCTCTCAGGGAAAATGAGGTCGGCGTTTTTGCGCGATATTTTGAATTTTCTAAAGCAACGCTTTTCCAATAATCCAGTTAATTGTTTCCGGAAGGCTTCTTTCAAGAAAGCGGTTATACAAAGCATCCACCAATTTGCACTTCAAATTGGTGAGAGAATTAGACTCAAGTCAGATATATTGTTTGGTAGGGAGGGTTTCCGTAAAAACCACTCAAAAGCTTGTGGAAATATTGATCGTCGACAAATTTCCGTGCGTTTTTAGTACTTAGATAACCAGCCAAACTTCAGCAAAATAGAGAATTCATCAAGTTTCAGGATATAGGTCATAGGCCTAACACTCGAACAGTCATTTGGGGATCCACCCATTTTGCATTGAAAGTTGAGGAAGAGAATTTTTATTAATAATCAGATTTCTGGAGGCGTTCCTCCTTCTAAGAATCTCCAATAACATTGGAGCTTTATGCAGAATCATTGTCAAGCTGTAGGTATGTCCATTATGTGCCAGTTCTTGGAAAGCGCGTGATTGCAGATTGCAGTAAGATCGATGTGTACTAGTTCACCTAGAGGTGATTGCGAGAGAAGAGTTACAGTGTGATCATTCTTGGACACAGACATAGTCACAGTCTCCTTGGTCGAACGGAGCTGTTTCCGGAGTTTCTCAGACTTTACGGAACCAGTATGCACTTAAATTTCTTAGGTCAAAACTGTATATCCATTGTTTTATCACCACTGACTACAGTCAGACAATCGTTAGTTAATGTAATAATGTATTCACTTGAGTATAAAACGTGCCAGGTGCAGCCAAGTCACAGAAGCCTTTTTCTGTTTCTCATTCAGCAGATGAAGACCCACCATGAGATGGTCATTCTCAAGGTAATCTTTCGACCATAATGGTGCGATTCAATCTTGATGAAATCCCGGTAATTCAACCCCTGGCTATCAGAGCTACTGATGCATGTTGCGCCTTTGAATGTACAAAACCAATTTTCCCGCAGTGGTGGCCTCCGCGTATCGAACACACCACACTATGACATTCAAAATCCGCGTTCTACGTCAGTGCGGCCCTCGAATTGGGCCACGAATTTGCGCTGACTGTATCATTCAAAATGCGTGACTTAAAGGTGCTTCTGTTTAAAATTACCAAACTTCGTCTGCTAGCATTCATTTATCATTCGCAATTTTTAAAAGTTTATCATGTTGTGCATTATTGTCCAATGGGAGCAAAATCAATGACGTCTCACAACACACTTAAAAGAAATACGAAATACCAAGGCGAAAACTTTTGGCAGTGCTTGAATGCATCCTAAAGGCTAGTAAGTTCTCTTATGTCGTGCTACACACAGAACGGCTCCCTTATTCATCTTTTTCAAAATATACGGCATCTCATAGAAATATTTTCCCAATTAGGGCACAAAATTAAATGCAATGCACCAGCTGAACTTCGAATCATATAGCTTCAAAAACCTGGCTTTAGTCGCAATTTCTGACACCAGAGGAAGTGGACTGCTTTGACCCAGTGGCGGCTGGACCAACCTAATCAACAGCAAAATGGTAATGATCGTCTGCTCTTACTCTTGAAACAATCAAGCGGCCATTCCACAGAATTCGCCTTTTTCTACAACCAAAATCAGATTTTATAGTGAACTGTGGAAAGCACATGACATTATTCGCCTTATCTCTCGGTCGATATTTGCTCCATTCTGTTCTACAAATGGTGTTTCCTCATTCACCGACGCATTCAAACTTTTCCTATAGGAATGCATGGGCTCTTCACATTTGATCATTATCGGCCATTTTAATAAAGGTAATATGAACTCTCTTGCGATAATATTTTTTACGAGAGAAAGAAGAAAACTTGATACGCCCATTAATGAAGGTCTGTAAACTAGTTATCATTTAAAAAGGCAGCAATCTGGCTAGGGGTATTGTAGCATCAAAGCTTTCTTCAAGATCTATCGACGTGAATTTCGCCCCGTGAACACATGTACTTTGAGATTAGGGCTGCACAGACGCGATGCACCGCTGGGCCCCCCAGGTCTCCAAATCGAGTGACAGGAATGTTTGCTTTACTCTTTTTTATGCGATTCTAATATTTCGTCACAGAATGACCAGCTATCGAACTGCTTGCAATTTCGCTATCAAATCCACTGCAAATCAAGCGCGTACTGGTACGATTAATTAGTTTCGCTCCTTTTTGCTTACAATTTTTGGCGACAAAACGAATGCGACTGCGCCATTGTAGGATGATCCGTCGTTAAACACAGATATTTTGGCAAAATCATGATCGAAAATCCTCAAAAGGTGTACACCAGAACTATTTTGGATGGACTAACTATCTCTAACTTTGGAAATCCGATCGCAGAACGCGAGATGAATTTTCTGCTTTCACCGCCGACGATGAGTTCGCGTAATTGAGATTAGTTCCGACATTCAAGAATACAGATCCTGACAGTTTTCTTCCCAGTATCCTCAAAAATTCGCAATCTATTCAGTTTAACCATTCATTGGATTATTAAATGCGCACATTAAGTGATAGCTAGCTGTCAGCAAGTGAAGACTAATAACCTGGCTGGTTTGGATTGATTATATGGACGTTCACTATCCTAAACGAATATTTGAAAATCGCATTTCTTCTAGCGTCAGAAAATGCGTCAATTTTTCTGGCTTTTAACAATGTGCAGCTAACCCGATTCCTAAGATATTCCAATGCTACCGTTATCGAGCAGCCCTATTACAAAGTTCTGTTTGTGTTCATATCTTACGGGAAACCTATGCACCGAGTTAACGGTTCGTGTTTTCCGAACGTCCTACAGGTTTCTGATTTGCGTTCCCCATTAAAGCCAATTTTACAGAAGTTTTCAGTCGGTAATACAGTTTCCTAAGGCAAACAAAGAAACATATGATTCTATTTTCTTTGATCTCGATGCCCTTTAAATGTGCATCGGCACTATTTGTTCTCTTCATGTTCTCGAGTTTCCCATCCCCACTAATTGGTTAAAAAACGTAGAAAATGGTTTTGTCAATTCCTGATCTTCGATTATATTACCCATTTCTGAAGTTCTTGCCTTTCTGCCTTTTGTTTCCAAGTCGTCTTTTGTGCTTGCTCTTTAACTTAAACCTCACTTCCCACGGATTCTCATTTATATTAATTCAAAAAAAAAATTTCCTTATTTTTCAAAGGTAATCCCACGAGTTTCAAGGGCAGAACAGGATTGGTATTCCAAATTTACTTCGCATGATCCCAACAGACGGACAGTGCCATCACAGGGACGCGATGGCTGTTCTCCCATTACTTGTATTTTCTAAGATGCGTAAAAGTTTTCGTATAATCCAATACCTGGTTTATTGCACCCCAGTCACATGTGATTAATGAAGAACTAAAAAAAATTATTTCGCAATCAAGCCATTATCGACCTTCTTCTTTCAATGTTTGAACTGATGTTCAGAATTCCGTTTTTGACTAGCTGTGTTGGCAAGTGTTATCTGATGACTTCCATTGTGCGTTGTCTGGCCCATCTGCATGATGTGAATTTGTCGTTCCCCAAATTTGCTAGATTTCTTACTATGGTGCGCACCAGCCTCGTCATAACAGACCGGCAATCATAAACCGCACTGTTGCCACGGCCGACCAATGCACATGAGCATAATGAACATGCCATACCTTGTCTTCTAAGCTTTTTTGCATTGATTTCATTTGTTTCTGTTCCCTGAAATGATCAAAAAATATTCAAAGCTTAATGAAATTCACATCTACTACTCACCTCAATAAAACAAGGATACCCGCACCGCAGATCCGGAACTTTTTTCACACTGCACGTAACTCGTTTGTTTTGGAACAACGCCACGGACGATTAGATTTCAACCTGATACGATTTCGATTCATTTTCTTTAGATTCACCCATACCTTCCCTCAATGCATAATCCATTTTGACAGAAAACCAAACAAAATCAAGTTTTCTTATCCACAACCATGGTTGCGGAAATTTGTTTCCGTGAAATTCGATTCAATATCAGCCGAACTATAAATCAAAAAAAAATGTTTTAACACAATTTCTAGAAAAAGGCGTATTCCTTCCACCAGCGGTCTCTACTTATGAGTTTTTCAAGGTCTAATTTATCAGCTGATTCCAATAATTGCCGATTAGGATAAACCCGTTTGGGGATGTAAAAGTATAGACTGGTGGCTGCAATCCTACAACAAATTGTGATTTGTGGATAAATAGCTTGCTCGAAGATAAATTCAGCAGATAGCCCATTTGACAAAATCTCTAATGATTACTTTTCTAATATCTAGAAATTGTATCAGTTAGAAGTGAGAAATAATTCCAAACAAATCAGATCTCCGTCCTCCACATTGTCTTCATTACCAAAGATTCAAACAGCTTATCTGAAGCGCGCGAAAGCTGAAGATTTTGAAACAAGTTCAGTAGATTGCTTGCGTACACGGCTCTGAATTCAGCTACATGTCGGCCTTGTTTTTTCCGAAGTTATTTATTTCTCCAATCATTCAAACAACGGACTGCCAAATGACAATGTGATCCTTCACACTTCTGATTGGAATCGAGACAAAAGTATACACGTTAAGATACTTGCGTACACTTGCTTGGATGCCACCGAGGGCGAAGAAATTTCCAGTTTCAAATAGCCATTTTTATCCCTCTTCAGCCACCAAAAAGCGAATTGAATTGATTCGATCCAGTAGAGTGAAACGTGATTCCGCAAAAGGAGTGTGAATCTGCTTAGATTCTATGAAACCTTGGCCAATGAATCAAAAGTCCTCTTCATCTTTATATTAAAACTGTAAAGTACAGTATGTTGTCTTGGGCATTCTATCGCAGAATCAAAAACACTTACCACTAGTTTGTTGGAATATGCTCATTCATCGTTTTTAAAATTGTCTTCGGTCTACGATTGATAAGATAATGAAATGCATGCATCTCGTTAGCGGCCGAATAAATGCGAGCGATCGTTTTAAAATGATCGCAGAGTGGTGATCAGTAAATCAGTTTCACTAAATAATTGGGCTCAAACCAAAGACACTATTGATATGAAATTTAAATTTGAATTACTACGGATTCTACAATCAAAACTTTGGCGCATTACATCTACAAACACCGCCCTGTTATCAAAATTACATCCTTCACAACATTGCGGATTCTGATTAGAAACATGAAAAATATATTTTGGGCTGACAGGCTTTAACAATACACCGATCATTGTGACAATCAATCTTCTCTTTACTGACTTATCTCGAGATGTTCAAGGAGAAAACATACTCTTGACAGTCCGCAGTTGTCACGTGATAAAGACCTAATACATCATAGATTTGTCACATCCTCTTTCTGTCGTTGTGACCTCAGCATAATGGCCAACCGATTTTACCAATACAACTTTTTACGCACGTGCCAATTATACTGTTAGAAATAATAACTCTTCGTTAAGACAGTATATCAGCCAAAGTCCCGGTAACTAATCCTGCATAGAAAGGTATTCCCGAATCGCATGAAATATTTAGAAAAACTGAAAAACTTAATTCGTCTTTGGCAGGTTTACTACAAAATTATGGCCCTAGAGTAAGACTACTAAGTTCACTGCAATTAGCTCCCGGTTATCGATTTTCTTAAATTGTTAGGCGATATTTAAAACTTACCAAAGTTTTGCTGCTTCAAGAACATCAGTTTCTGATTGCATCTCTTCCACTTAAGCGATAGTATTGGTTATTTCAGAACTAGACGGATGCGCTACCAGAGTCGTACTATGAGCAAAACTGAAGAAGGTCGCTTTTTCTGTGAAACAGGGCTAACCGTAAATATCAGGAAAGAATGGTCCAAATGCAACGAGAAGAGGTGTATACGTACTTCTTATCCTTCTCATTAAAAGGTACGGGCAAAGGAAATTTATATTGCAGGTGTATTTTTGCAAAAGGAGTCGACCTTGCACTTACGCGAACAAGTTGTACGTACAAGCATATGGATGAGGTTCCATGCTATCAGTCAAAATACTACGAGGTTAGACGTGAAAACGTCTATGAATAAAACCCAGTCGATAGTTTCCACCGTTCCACGATGTGTTTTCTTCGTCTTTGACTCCTGATTTGCCATCCTATTCAGAAGATGAACGAGTAAGTTGAAGCTCATAAAAGACTCTAGTTTGCTTATTCACTTTGATGCACACTGGCGTTTTGCATTTCATGCAGTTTAGATTGTTATCACATTGAATTATAATTAGGCTGGCGTAGTTGTGCACTCCCACCTAATAAATAATTTGATTAATGCCTTCACCGAGACTTGGCGATGAGCGGAACAGCGTATAAGGGATTTCTATCTGCAGAACCGGTGAAACGGATGACATTTGTGCTCAGAAGGCGCACAGTCAGGATGAACAAACATAGTTTTCCTGCAACCCATAGAATCTCCTTTCTCAGATGTAAACTGTTTCCCCTGAATATTCAGTGTCACGCAATTTTAATGGTAGGGTTTTGGTTTGGAACCTAAAAAATGAAACTTCTGAGCTTTTCTCAGCACTTGAAGAGGTGCTGATGTTGGTATAAGATGTTAGATTCGTCAAACATCTGCCAAGAAAATATCGGTTCACTTCGTTCTAACCTTAGGCAATATTTGGCTGATACACTTGGCAATCAGAATTGAGGAAATAGTGCGAAAAATATCTTGCTTTTGTTAAAAAGGAATACTAAAGCTACATTTCAGATGTGCAAACCACAATCGCGGTTGTTTTCTACTTGGGATCTAGGCTGGTGTCAAATGAATGGACAGCGTTTTGTTAGGCTGCAAACACCACAAATACGCAGCTATGCCATGTTACAAAATTCTGATAAGTTGTCTTCTGTAGATCCTATCCGATCTCGGACAACATAAAGTTTGAGAATCCATGTCGAAGTTGTTGAACTAATTTGACCTGTTTGAATTAGACAAGCTGTACAGCTGACTTCCACTATAAATTAATTTCGGCTTCTGTACCGCATTAAATGGTATACCTAGGCTACGACTGAGCTTGACAATTAACGCACTTGCCAAGTTGGAGAAATTGATACAATTTGCTAATTCGTTTAAAGCATGTTTGCACGCTGCTGCTCTACGCCAAATGGTTTTCAAAAATCCTGATACCTGGCCAAATTTCGATTTCTCTTTCAATGTTATTCGGCCTGGTTAGGCGGCAATCAAACGTCGATAGCGCTCACACGCGTCTGGTGGTTTTGCAACCTGAGATCAAACCGAATGTAGCATTTTGGTCCGGCGCTAGATCAGAGTGATCAAGACTGGATTTCGATGAATTTGACAAGCACCCATTAGTGGTGACATCAAATCCCAATTCCATTCTTTCAAAAATCATGCGATTCTATGCGTTCAGATGAACACTGAACCTCCAGGCGTTTTTATGAATTTGGTATAACTATCGGTGTACTGTGTGAATGGTCCCGACATATTTGCAAAATACAGAAAGTTAAATGACATTTGTACCTGTATTATACTGCATTGTCATTTTAACAAATCAAGCATTTTACTGAAGCACCATTTACCTACATATTTAGACCGCTCGGCAATCAATGAACTTACTCTTTTTAATAATTATTAGCGTTGTTCCAAACAACCCAAGATAGGGTGAATCCTTATGAGCCACGGGACCAACCTTCTAGCCACCCTCTACTTTAGTGGGGTGCTCAACTTTGGATGTTGGAAATGATTCGTCAGTGATAAAGATAAATTATTAAACATTTATCTGGATAAAGCATGCTCTTTGTAACCCAGATAACGATGAGGAAATGAATGCATTTACCAAACACTACTTTCATTTAGACGGACTGACAATCGTGATGCAGGCTTAAGGCAACCTTGGTGCCAATATTTAACGTCATTTTCTGCTTCTGAAGTTGCCTTTGCCGCTGAAATGCCCGAAATAAAACGTTTATATTCAGTTAATACTAAGTTGGGCTGAAATCAAGCGTCGGTTGGTTTCGTCTGACTAAGCCCGACTTTGTCATCCTAGACCCGATGCCATATGGAATTTTAGGATTACCTTCTCTCATTGGCAGCGATATCATAGCGTGTAGACGTGTACTGTGGGTCTGTATCAATCAGCACTTGTCTCATCTGTCTGAATAAACCTGAATACGTTCGCCGATTTGCCTTCCCTATCAAATGAAAAACACTGGACAACAGTCTCGAAAGAGAAGAGAACCCGAAATCCTAGCGTTCGCAGCAGAACTTCCTCTCATTTGACACGAAATGCAAGCCAGGGATTAATCGATGGGCACATCGCCTTTACACCGTGATTTCTTAAATCTATATTACATTTTTCTGCTATGGACTGAGTGAATACGGTCAGACCGGCATTAGTGAAATACTGTAGTCCTTGGACTTGATTGCATCACGTTTGAATAGTCTGACTCCAGTCCATTTCGTTTTTGGTGGCATACTAATGGCTTCTTTCCCATGTTTTTCCGATATAGTCGTGCAACTCGTTTTGAAATCAACATAAGCAGTAGTAAAACTATATGAATGTATATATAAATATATATTACTACTTTGGTGGACCGAAAGGCAAATCGGCTCCGATCCATACCACAAACAATGTTGGTTCCTTCTGATGCTAAGATAACGGACACTCATTCATGCAGTTATTTCTAGGAGTTGTCTTTTGTCCTCTTTCTGTTTGGACTGAGAAACGTTATTTTTAAATAATTTGCCGCAGCAGCTTGTGTTATTCACCCTTCGCAATCATTTTTACCAATAAAAGGGTCCGTATCACTGAACCTATTATCAAAGGTATTTTATTAACTTTGCAACCTCTGTTGTTTCCATGTACGGCTTTTAAATGATGGTGTGATGTCTTATTTGTTAACATGGAAGGGGCTTTATTCATGCTCACATAAAACCATTGCCCCAGCACGGACTTCATGGTCACGATGCCTCGGACTGCTCCAACTCCAGACGGATTAGGTGAATGTCTGTGAGGTTGAGTAATTCAGTTCGTCGACTTACAGGAGTCCACTTCCAACTAGCACTAACGAGCACTCTTCGATTTTCGAAGCCCTTGTAGCTCGGTACTGCATGCGCTGTCATGTGTAGATTACCAGCACTTTCCTTTTCTCGCGATTATGCTGCTAAATTTGGGTCAGTATTAGGTGCCTATGCTGAGAGTTATGACCGAAGAATGCCGTTTTATCCCGCTTAATGATATGTTCGCTTTATGTTTTGATAATGTTTATATTTATTATCGCTTTCATTAATGCCATCTGTCCCACTGCCGCCAATATGCTATTATTTTTAAATTTATCAAGAGTACACATCAATCTTTGCTTGTCAACACATCTACACGACGATTGATGTAACCTATGCTCCATAGGATTCCCTCCCGCTTACGGTGTGATGATTTGCCAGAAACTTTAGATTTGCCGGACCAGCTTAAGCTTAACCTTTAGCATTCGAAACGATAACACTTTTTTGAAAAAAACGAGGGTTATCAAATAAACGCTGGGAAAAACTATTTTGCCTCATTATTGCCAATCCCACGCAGTAGTTCACATCAACACTGCTACATTCTCATTTGGCGGCATTCCGCTCCGGATTAGTGATAAATGCATTCTGCGAAGTGGAAGAAACGAATAGAATTAGCATCCTCTCGTTCCGAAAACCGACTGTAACTTGGAGGGATATAGAGTAACCAAGAGAATAATAAGTGCTGTCCATTCCACCCGAATTCTGAGTGTGTCAGTAGACAGATTGCAATTCATGCTGGATTTGTGCGGACGTGTACAATCATGCTTGTAATTGAGGAGTATGGAATTATCACTAGCCATTGACATGGAAGCTAGAAACTTCATTAATGTTTGCATGAAATGCACCTCAAGTTCTGTGTGACACTGGGAAGAAATTCCATTGTCCTGCCTATTGAAAAAAGTCGTGGGTAAAGGGAATCGCAACCATTGTAAAAGTCATCCTTGACCAGTATTGCCGTAGGCGCCAGTATTTTCAATGTTGAGCTTGCCGGACTAGTAAGCCTGAACAGGCCACCTTAAACAAAATATGTCACGATCATTAGAGCTGTTACTGGCTGTAAAGAAGAGCACGCAATCGATATTTAAGCAGGGTTGGTAGCAGTCAGTCATAGCAACTTGGAAATCAATAACTTATGATCTCTCCTAAAATTTGCCTCGAATTTACAATAGTCCATAGAGCCTAAGACCAAAGGAACCAACACCCGGCTTTCAAAAATGTTCGGATGACTTGACAGAAATCAGATATTGTGGTGCATCTACGCGCGCGCCTTTGACTGGCTGCGATACAACTCTGTGTCATCCTATTTCGTTATTTTTGTCGGATATTTGGTTCTATTATTTTCTACGTTCGACATTACCACTGCTCAGAATTACTTTGATTTAAAAATTGTATCGCTTTTTCAACATATTTTAGGATCCAAAGATGTACTCCAGGTCAGCTTTCTATTCCTTCAGACAAACAAATCAAATCCGAGGTCGCCTGTGTAACCTTTCACATAACTTTATTCTTCTTCAGAAATACCTTTCGATCACACCTACATGTTTCTCTTTTGAACCACTGCTCAATGACAATGTCAAACTTTTCACAAGACAGCCAACGCAATCTTCGACATTTCATGCCCCTCAAAAACACTATTCGTCTCGAATGGCCGTATCCTCACCCAGAAACTGAAACCTCTAACAAGATATAGAAAGTGCTTTTACAAATTTCGTAATAACTCAAACGTTTGGTACATTTCCGACCTAATAAAATCGGAAATCCAACGCACTGACATGCTGTTCGCCAGCCAACTGTTGAGTGGTAACAACATTCGATTCCTATGAAAAGGCATTTGACTGTTGTGTGGGAAGAAGAAGCCTACAAAAGCTCCTGCGGATGTCGACAGCAACAATCGTGTTTCCATTCTTCCTTCCACTTATACCCCAATCATATTGGGTCAGGGTGATGATATGACATTCACAAGTTGTTTTCTAGAGACGAGGTGCTCGACTTTCTGCGCACCACAAAAATTACGACGAGGGTTGGTCCATACACTTTGTCCTCAGCTTTTTCAAGGTATGGTGCTGTGACTGTGACGAATGCATTTCTCTCACTAGCTTACCATTAATCCCGTCTTCCATCACTGACTGTTGGAGACCCTTCACTATTATTCCCATCCCTAAATCTAGCAGTATTATTGCTTTTGCATAATGTTTTCGCCCCATCGCCTGAACGTGTTCTGGCCTTAAACTGACTAAGCTTGCCTTACTTGAGCGCCTGCGTTCTTCTATATGTCCTCCTGACGACCGTTTTCAGTTTGCCTATAAATCTAACAGGTCCACTTTGGACGCTGTCTCCTCCCTCTTTCACCACAATTTTAGGTCCTCAAACGCATCAATGAAATTCGCCCGTTGCCCCTTTCTAGACTATTCTTCGGCCTTTGACTCAGGCTCACGGTCTCTTCTACTTCACAAACTGCAAACATTTGGTTGTCCCAGGCTATTGTTAGCATGGTTGTCTGATTACCTTACTAACCGAACCCAGTGCACACAAATTGACGGTAAGGTTTCAAAACCGTTGATTGACAACTCAGGAATGCTACAAGGTACTGTCCTTTCACCGTTTCTCTTCTCTACTTATATCAGCAACTTACCAGCCAGCTCACCCTGTCATGTGTTTAAGTATGCTGTTGATATTGCCCTCTCTCAACCCGTTTCGAACAACGATGATTTTCAAAGATTTCCCAACAACCTATTTTCTACTTACCACTGCTCCGCACGAGCTGGTTTAAATTTCGAAACATCTAAATGTTTCGAATGTCTCTTCTCTATCCATTGGTCGGCCTACCCATTCGAAACGTCTTCCATCAACTCAAAAATCTTACCAATGTTGATTCTGTGAAATATCTAGGAATTACTTTCGATAAATTCTGAAGTGGACTACTCCTATTTCTACCTGTGTAAAAACTCTCCAACCGTTGTCATTTCAAATCAGGAAGCTTCGACACTACAAGGTGAAACAATGCACCATCTCCCGATTTGTATACCAGTGTTTTTCCAATCCTTTTTTACTGTTCTCCCACCATGTCTTCCAGGTTAACCTAAAAAACACTAAAATTCTTCTCCAAGGACGATCAATTATTAGCCGTATGTCCTTCGTACCACTAACTGAATTGTCCCTTAATCTTGTGGGAAATTTGCCAACAAAATTCTTTCTGATCCCACGCATTCTCTGCCCAGCGATCTTTCAAAGTGTCGCTGTCATATTTCTACACGATCCGCTTTTCGTTCCAGACCCTCCAGAATCAATATCCCTAGAAACTCCACTGTCCCATATTTAGCACGAATTTTGACAAACCGTGATCGAGTTTCAGCCGAATTCCTGAACAACCTGGCATAATGCGTTATGATCACTCATGAATAAGTCCTTTCATATTTTGTGAGAAGCGATGACAGCATTTTTACTTTATTTATTTATTTTTTGACCCTTGATTTTTTTATCCCCCCAATTTTTGACTGAAATGCGATATTACTGATTGTACGCAAAGTCTATACATTACAATGCACTACTCTCTCCCCTCTCCACCCCACCCATACTCATTATCAATGAACTGCCAATTATGCTTCACGTGAAACGTGACTCATCCTGCTCCGTTCGAAGAATAGGGGTGTTGGGAGATTAGAAGGATGTTAACATGGTACGATGTAAACATTATGGGCGCAGCGTAATTTCAGGCCCACTGTATCGTTAAGATCAATTGTGATGTAGTATCGAGCGTGCGGATAATCCCATTAGTGTTATTGTAGCAATCGCTCCTTCAGTATAGATCCAACGTTCCGGTCTGACATGGTTTTCCCAATGGGGCCCTTCCCCAAAAGGTGAATAACGTACGCGGTTTTGATCACGTTCGCTTTTTGTGCGAGAAACAAAACGGATTGCTGTCTACCTTCACTTCAATAGCGGGCTTAGGACCTGCCCAGAGAAAGTTAGAATTCATCAGTTTGATTTAAGACCAGGCACTACGTCCGGCAACTCAACTCAAAATGACTGGCCAACACTTTCACTTCTCCAAGCCTTGTTTGAAAAGCAACTGAGCCCGTTTACTTGGGACAAGTCTGCTTCATTTGACAAACTTTCAATGTAATAAACAGTTTTTAAATTAAATATTCAAATGTAAAGGACGATAAACATTTTAATTTGTCTCATCCTTACTCATCAGTTCCTTGCTAGTCAGAATCGCTTCCCTCCTGGTGGGTCTCAGAAATCGCTTTTTTAAATGAGCAGAAACCGGTAGGTTTTGGGGCAATGTTAAGGAGGAAATTTTGTTACTATGAGCCACTGAATTCAGCAGAGGGAAATCAAGTGTGCCTCTACGCTTGTTTATCGTGCAGCCTCAAAGAGCTATACTTCATATTGATGGTGGATCCAGGCGTGCGTAGCCAACAAAAGAGAAATATTCATTGCAATCGGGACGAACGATTGTGAATCCCTAGTCTCTCTCGGGTATCCCAATCCCATTTTCAAAACCAATGCGGTGGATGATTCCTAAAATCCCGATCTGTTTCACAAAACAAATATTAAAAATCAGTGAATACAAACCGCGGTCTGCAGTTTGAAATATCTGATTGAAATATTCGTCACTAATACGCAGGTTCCCTGTTGAAATAAAACTAACAATCAGTGTAATACAGGAAGTAGATGAAAACTAGGGTTACTGCGCGGAAAAATTCCAACCACCAATTTAATAATGTGCTGAATTATAATTGTTTCAAAATTACCTACTCATGCATTGCAGTTTTGAAAGGAAAGGGTAGAGCTAAAATTGGTCATTAAAAGATTCTCAAACGTTAAGTGAGTGAATACTTGATCCTTTAGTTTTTGAGAAGAAAATTAGTGGTTTAGTGGCCGTTTGTCAGTAGAAATGGATGATTGACACATATACTGGCATCTAAATCGAACAACGATCATTGTCTTTCAATAAACCATTCTCACTTAAACCTGCTTCTGAAATTGCTCGTAGAACAACAAAACATGGTTCTTCTCGTACGGCCAATACGGTTCAGAAAACTTGTGTTTCGCATCGTAACCTAAACTTTGAGCTTCTCTCCACTTGTGTCTGTTAAGATAGAAATGCACTTTAAAATCGACCGAGTAGTTCCTAAATAACTGCACATTCTTGTGAACGTTTCCGTCACCTACATCAATCCGAGACAATCCGCTCAATACACTCTCAAAGTGCACCCCAATCGTTAGTGAACCAACGGATGCCTCGCGTTACTTCGGTTCCTTTGAACCAATAAACACGAACCGAAATGGAAGCTGCATGAGCGCTGTTCATTTGAATACAACACAAGCGCAAAAACAGCTGGACATTTGGGATGACAGTAATATCGACTGGTATCTGATCCCCAAAGTACTATAACTGCTCAGCGGAAATTTGTATTCAAATTTTGATTTATGGCCTTCAGCGAATTGACTATCTTTATTCCGATGCGTGTGCAGATCAGCCACAAACTCCGCAGTTGATACACGGTCAGCTAGACAATTTATTGGCGCCTATAAAATATGGCGCTTATCGCAGTTACTACATTCTGTGGTATTTAAAGAAGGATAATTATGAAGTTCCTGGCAGGATTTCAAGAAGAGATCACTTATGAAATTAAAAAAATGAACCCAGACTGATATGTGAACGGTTGCAAATTCTGACCGAATCAAATTGCATATAGATCTAAAGCCTGTCTTCCGTCTGTGTGGTTTTTATTAAACGTCTGAAGTTGCCTTTTTAAGGTTTTGCCAACAAAACGTTAATCCCTTTTTCTTTTGAAATGGAAACGAAATCTCATGCACTGCGGTAGCTGATCGGTGGTCTTAGTAGTCCTCCAAAAAAATAACAAAAATCCCTTTGCGCGATAGGTGATTAACCCGTATGTGAATAGCTTGCCAAAATAACACTAACGGCCGTCTCGAATCTAGCGCCATTTGGAACGCCTTTGACAGGAGTCGAATTATGTACCTTCCTGTATTTGGTTACGTCTTAGATGGTTCAACAAGATGGGCAAAACAAATGTCGTCAAATTTCGCGAATCCGTTTAACCATTCCCTCCTTACTTAACCAATTTCGGATGTTCAGTGGTCCCCTATGCCGTAAATACTTATAGACCCATGCAGAAAAGTACTAAAATAAAGCATCACTGTTTGCACATGAAAGTAGGCCCTGCAAATGGCAACTAGAATCGAAGCATATTAAAAGTATGACTACCGGTTTTGAAATATAAATCGTTTGTAGTACACAAGAAGAGATTTTACAACAAGTAAAGCAGAAAGTACTCAGTAAATATGTGGCATAGGTGTCGCGGCCCAGATGACAACAGTTCCCACAGTCAGTTTTTTGAGAACAACACAACGTGGCGAACAAGCTCGTTTTCAGTTATTCGTATTCATGCCAATACATAACATTAAATATGATCTAAAGATAGGTCAAGGGAAATTGTCGGTCTGCAGTCACATCAGTTCACAACTCTAAGAATGCGTCCGTGTGTGTGTAATTGATCAATTTGTCACACGATCAGGTTGTAGACCACTTGTCGGATAATGACAAGTGGGCCAGGGAAGTTTAAGAGTCTGGACAAATTGTTTCTGAACGCATGGAGGGGTTACACAAACGGATAGATGCGGCTTCGGCTGTGTTCAAAATGCGACACTTGACGGTTCTTGATTGTCTGCTCCTAATTTTGTAGATGGTGCAAAAAGCACTTGTCACGTTCACTAAGAGGTTTGACTCGACAAAGTGTGAACACACCGCGCTAGCGATTGCCTTAATTGTTCCTGTGCTCAACCAAGGCGGGAGGTGTTCACGAACTCGATCGGACAAACGCCTGGTCGTGCGGCCAATATACCTGGTCCCACAGGAGCAGTTGAATGAATACACACAGAATGAGGCTGCATAATCTGGCAGTCTGTCCTTTAGTTGGAAACACATGATCGGTTTGGATGTGAATATAGTTTTTAACTGTGCAGCAAAGAATGTTCCACTGATCGAACTTGACAGTCTCCGTTGGATAATTTCCGCTTCCGTTTCGCCTTTGAAAGGCAAACGAACGTATACGGGTTTCTTTATTGGTCCTATTACTTTTAGTCTTACTTCGTGTTTTTTCCAGTTTTAGTTGTGAATCTTTCGGGGTATCCATTTTGTACGAATGCGCTCCGCAGGAAACGAAATTCATTTTTAATTGTGTCGTCCGTACATATTCTTCTTGCTCTATCAACTAAACAGCATATTAGGTTCCTCTTCGCTTGTAACGGCACAAAGCTGTGAAAATGAATGTACTGTCCGTTCCTTGTTGCCTTTCTATAAACTGATAGCTGTGCAGACCCGCCCTGCCTTCGCCTTATGTACACATCTGAGTATGGTAAACTATGGTCTGCTTCTTTTTCTAGTGTAAAATGTACGTTTGAATGGACACTGTTAAACGTGTGTAACATGTGGTTTACGTCTGCATGTTCCTCTACAACACATAGTATATCATCAACATAACGTTTGTAAACGTTACAGTGCCTCATTGGTGAGCACATTTCAATACTCTCCAGTTTGGACATAAAGATATCAACCATATCTATCCGTTTGTGTAACCCCTCCATGCGTTCAGAAACAATTTGTCCAGACTCTTAAACTTCCCTGGCCCACTTGTCATTATCCGACAAGTGGTCTACAACCTGATCGTGTGACAAAATGCTCAATTACACATGCACACAGACGCATTCTTAGAGTTGTGAACCGATGTGACTGCAAACCGACAATTTCCCTTGACCTATCTTTAGATCATATTTAATGTTATGTATTGGCATGAATACGAATAACTGAAAACGAGCTTGTTCGCCACGTTGTGTTGTTCTCAATGTGTTCTGTGGGATTTTTCAAACGTTTGAAGTCAGTTTTTTATGGATTGTCTCAGTCATACTATATTATCTTGACGAGTTCCTCCAGAGGTCACTAATATGCGATAACCTTCCTGTGGTTCATCCAGTTTCTCTGGGTAAAATAAACGCAAAATGGTTATGAAGGACAATAAATTTTAAAAACTAAAGCTATGCTTTCATCTATTATTTGGGTTGATAGTTGCAACGGATCCGATTTGAGAGTGGCTGTCATGAAAATAGAACTAAATTCTCGTGGGATCTACCCGTGATCAGTAGCGGATTTCACAACATCTTGTTTTCATTTGATTGATTTTGATAGGAATGGTTCGTAGTGATCTGTTTCGCCGCATCAGTACATCTACCTTACAATCGATATGTATGGCGCATTCATCACATGATCTCTGTAGATAATCTATTTTCTGTCTTGTTGTCGTCACGGATGACAAGATAGATTCGCTATTCCAGTTGGATGTTGATCCGGGTATGTTGAGAACTATGGATCTGCGGCATTCAGAATGTATATGAAGAGGCGTGAAGATACTTTTCCCGAATATTCACTCATTTTCAAGCTTTGGAATACCCAAAGGGGATCGCTGAGTTGGTCGTATCAGCAAAATGACAGTCAACAGAACTGGAGAGGAATCGTCGGAATACTCAACAAAAGATCAGCACGGAAGATTAAAGGATGTGTGCTCGGATACTGTACCGAAAATTCTATCGGTTCATTTACATTTTAACAGAAACATTGACCGGATAGGTATGGATCCCGTAGCTTAGCAAAAAAATACCGAACCATGGCCAGTCTGGTGACCAGAAGCCACTGGGAACTTTATGACCGATGATGTCAAATTGTTTTATGACCATGTCTTCTCTCTACTGTGAGTATCGCCACTGCCTTAAATCGGTCTGTATTTTGCGAATCTCATTATGCTTGACGTTGCCTACGCAAGTGACAGAGAAGAATAAAAGAAGCCATTGAATCTTACAGTTCATCTTCTGCTCGTTCGATTAAAATTATTCAATAGGATTCATAGGCTGATCATACTTGTTAAACCAAACGGTCCACCTCACAACATGATGCACGCAAAATCAAGTCTGGCACGACTGAATTAAATCAAACGATTCCAAATAATGTAAATAGGTGGTGTAAAATGACAAACAGTGGAAATGAAGAACAGTCACGAAATGTGACGGCTCAAGTCGTCGGCGGCTTTTAATTTATACCAACTCGAACCAAGCCTTGCATTGTAGAACTGACCTATCATTTATCACAGTGGAAAATTTTGCGTGAAATGAAGAGTGCAAAGCGGACTCACAAGAACAGAAAAATCAGATCCATAAGTAGCACTTTCATCTAACAACTGCGTTAAATCGCCAAGATCTGTACAGCTGAATATCAGCACGTGCCTGCTGCGACATCCAGGGATTGCTCAGTACCTCTCAGCACGCGACCATGCCCAAGGATTTCCAAGCATGGGAGCTGGGTTCATCATCCAGCTAATCTTACTGGACCGCGCAGCATTACACCTAAATATCTAGACTTGAACTGACATGATCTCAATTTAGATTTGAATCCGACTGAAAATATCCGCATTTTATGGGCTGAATTAGTATACGCAAGGACATTTCTGGTGCTCCGGATTGCCCGAGATTTTTCATCCTCCGTGAATGGCAGAAAATTAGGTTGCAGTTTATTGATCAGGTTGTTCGAATCGCAAATGAATAATTAATAGTCATCGACACAGAAAAGATTGATATATAAATATTTTGTTCTAACATTTTACTTGCGTTGTTTTTAATAGTATTTCGTTTACCATGTTTAGCTATCTAACCTCCCATGGGACGGTGTTGTAAATTTTGACTAAGCATTTCAAATAGTGTTCAACTTTGGTTTGACTTTTTTTGTGCAAGAATCAATTAACCTGTGTGAGAACCCGCTTTTCAAGATCAGTTTGCATACTGCCCATTTCGTGGGTGCCCCGTCGCTGAGGGGCTGAGGCGATAAAACCATCACCCAGCTGGTCGGAAACATTCTGCTATGTATTCGTGGAAGCACAACACGGACACACAACAAAAGTCTCAGTCCTCTGAGACTATGAACACAATCACAAATTGAGCACAAAACTGACTGAATACACAAAGGGTAACACTGACCCGTAATCACACAACGAACAACTCGATACTGGAACCACAGTGTAAGACGCGCACGATCCAAGCTAGGTCTCCCACTAGCTGAACACAGAAGACAGAGCCTCACGAGTAACGTGTATTGACACACAGCACGACGGCCAAGAAGGTAAGCCGGAAGAACAATGTTTTTAAGGTCGGGTCACCACCACTTATATAGTCTTAGGCCAGGTCGGGCGTCTGACCTTGCGAATTATTACGTAAGTTATAAAACTGACCAATTAGCGTGTATCAATGGAGGGCATGGCGATAATTTTAATTAAAGGTGAAACCGAAAGTAGCGGAAAAACAAGAAAACGATACAGTTTTAGGAAAGATAATAATAAAAATAGAATCCTCATAAAAGATTAGTGGGAGACATGGCCTTCTCCCCAACACATTGGAGGACATGGTAGCAAAGCATGAAAAATATCCATCGTGTAGGCACCATGTTGAGAATCAGGTTTTAAATTTTGTACATGTGTCTTGGCTGCTACGGCATCTCTTTTCCCTGCCGCTGTAGATCCACTCCGTCGGTCAGCTTTTGTGTTCAGTCATTCCAAAGCAGCAGTCAGTGTAATTTATCCTAGTATTCGGCGCCGAACGATAGCGATGCTGATGTAGTTCGTATCCAGTGACCTGATCTGCAGAGTACCAAAATTTTTGCGCGCATCTCAAGTTTTGCTCGCATTAATCTGAAACTTCAAGCTGGATACCTTCCTTCACATCACGTCGCTGTCTTACTAAACTAATTCATGTTGATGTTCACTTATTTCCTGAATCTCTGATAGCTATCTTCTTCAATATACACGGAAAATAATTCTGATATTAGAAACATTTCCCACCGAAATAAAACCATGATGCACGAATTCAATATTAATCAACAATTCAGTAAAGATTGAAGTCGTTAAATTGCCCACGTTAGGGAAACTCAGTATATATGGTATCTGTAATCTAGAAATAATGTACTCAACCGATAAACGGTGTCTTACTGGATATCATTGGGCGACGAACAACGATTCATTATGATATGGAAAGTAAGAAATCCCGGCCGCTTGAATTTCGTCTCCAGCTGCTAAACGTTATCCACCACAGATCAAACAGACTAAAATATGCATTTTGAAGCTAATTAAAGGCATACAAATCAACAAACCAGGTATGTGATAAATGAGTGAAACCAAACGTAACACGTCGTATGGTCCAACAAGCGACCTACAAGTCACAACGCTTCATTTCAGTCCTGTTTACAATTCTGTTTTGGAATTAACCCTAGTCCATAAAAAAGTATCATTCTAGATCTCTACATTATGTTGGCATACGTCTGTGCTACTTTGGTACTGTTCATTTCAAATATTGAACCTATTTTACATGAACGACATAGAGCATGGCCAGCTTCTAAATCTGGAATTCTGAAACTCTAGAAAACATACGGCTCAAAGGCTGAGCGGTCATAGAGCTACCGTTGGAACTGCCGTTAACAAAATTACGTATGCAATTTACAATTTCTCCCAAGACCCACTCTTTCTCGCAAAGCTTCAGAGTTTACGTGAAAATATTTCATTTCGCCGGATTCAAAATTTTCCTGTTACTCCAGCTAAATGGTATTTTACTTTCTTTAGTGATTCGCTCTTCCGGTAAGATATCATTTCGACAAACTGTACTGATTGGTTATTGTGTGTCTGATGTAATCGGTTATAACCGCACCAAGTAAATCTATCTCCTGGCAGATCGTATAACAGTAATAGTCAGTTTATCAGTGGGTGATCAAGGAGTACAATCCGTAATAGTAATCTGTCGAGAGGTACTCCTCTCTGAAACAAATATCGTCCAACAGACAGTCTCTCCAGACCATTTACAGCCGAGTGGTTTAACAGGTCTGAGGAATTTAAGGCAAGTCAGACTAGCAGGTCACGTGTGTGTTTGTATGTGTGTGTGCATTCACCACGCAAACACAGAGTTGCAGTCATCGCTCGCCAGGGAACCCCAAGTATTCCCAGTAGACTTGAAATCGAAATAACATAAGGTTCGATTCACAATTTGAATCATTTGCAGTTCCACGTTACTAAGCAGTTCACATTTGTCAGTTAATCTTCAGAGGCATGCGGAGGTTTTGTCCGACGTAGGAAATTATCTATTACAAGGTACGCCATGTATCAGATTGGCATCTTCCCTGTGTTCCGAAGATTTATGTATAATAAATGGAATTGTTCTCAATGCGGGATGGACATATTCGTCCCTACTTTCAATAAAATGTGTAATATAGTTTATAGCGAGGCCCGCCTTGATTTGAACCCATACAGAACCACGGGTATCGCAAAATCTAGTGGCGAGATTCAGCACCGATAAGGCAGCAATCAAAAATGTATGTTGCATGTGACATCTTTAGTGGCCCGTTCACATAATCTCCCTTTTCGAAGGCAGAAACTGATAAGGTCCTCACACATGACTTGAAATTTAGACCTTGTACGTTTTGTCACCAGTTCAAGAGTTCGAATTTTTCGCTGGCCATCAGTTTTGACCTTAGGCCTCTTCGACGACCTCTGACTCGAGAATAAATGTTAGTTTATTTATTTGATCTCTACCAACCTGAACCTCGATTTCAAATTTTTGAAATTCACAGCCAGGTTTGTTCCTTTAGCTGTTTGTTTCAGTTTCCGTTGTGCATATGCTAATATTCGGTGATACGGTTCCAGAGACATTAGTATAAGTATCATATTCGTTCTTATGGACTGCACAAATCGCGTCTACTGATTTCAGTTTCAGATCTCTCAGTTAGTGAAATTGTTTGTTCTTTATCCGATGCTACTCATAATGAAAAGTAATAAATTGAGATACGGCAATTAATACTAATCAGGTACATTGGAAAATAGGTACTCAAAAACCCTGGTCAAATTTTTATCTTTAGAATTTTGCTTCACTATTCACTATTGAGACCAATGAACCCCATTTTGACCAGTGGTCTTGATTGAAGCTCCGGTAGCCCAGTATGACCCATATTCAGGCCGGACGATATTCTGTTGTTCTTTGCCGTCTTTGACTGAATCTGCGTCTTGCCTACTGTGAATGTACCTTAAGTGAATGTTTTCTCCCCTATTTTACCTTGATTTGTCAGAACAATCTTACAGCTGATTCTCATCATTTTACTGATGTTCTGATCCACAACATGATCAGAATGCCGTCAACTTCGGACACGCATCCCATACCGACAAAAGCAATAGCAACTAAAGAAATCCATTAGATCAGTAGCACTGACTGCGTAGATGAAAAGCAGACGTAGTCTTCCGTCCATAACGTATAGATAGCCACTACCAAATTCCCTTCGATAGTATTTTTAAAATTCTAGCGCGTACAGGTTGTATAGACCTAACAGTAAACATCACTAATTTATTTACGAGTTCCCCTCGTTATAACTATTGATAATCTGTAATAAAGCTAGTGAAGCAAACACGATCTTGGTCATCAGTTTACATATGGCCAGATACAAAAGATGAAATCCTAACAGAGCTCAAAATTGCGTAGCCTTGTTCAAAAATACTTCAGGATTTGTTCTACTCTGAGTTTGTAACTGGCTGGTCTGTTCAACAACAGCGCATGCACTCCCGAAAATTCAGCCACCATAAAGCTCGCATTTACAAGCGGAAGTTTCTTTTCGCAGGGATCTTGATGCGCAACAAAATTGATCTTTCGACATGGTCATTCAAGCACACCACGTGAATCGCCTAGGTTGGTATCGTGAAAGTGATACAGAACGATAGAAACAGTAAACATTTTTGATACCACAATGTGGAAGGTAACGAAATGACTAAAACCCTGCTAAAATCTTGTGTACATACTATCAAATGAATAAACTATGCCAAGCGCACGTCTTTTAGAGAGAAAATCGATCACACCTAGTAGCAAAAACAGAGTAATTTATATTCCTGTTACAATTTTAAGACGGAAATTTTGTCCCCCAGTCCTGAGGTAGAGTATTTTCATAGGTTATTCACTTGTGTTTCGAAGTGGAAAAGAAATAGTCAAATGCTTCAGCTGTCGGCGGATAAACAGTAAGGAGTAATCATGCAATAATGCAAGGAATGCAATTACCATTCCCAGTAGTGGAAAATGCTAAATGCAGCAATCCATCCATCCTTTGTTTATGTTTATAGAGGTACGCCAAGTAGTGACCAGAAAAATGCTTACAAAATGGACATTTCTGACAGAAAACTCTCCGAAAAAGCAGTTCCACATCTTTACATCCCCAAAGGGATGATTTTTCTAGAAACGTGAACTGAATCGGGTGAAAACACACTTAGATCAAGATTATGATTTACATAAAAACATGCCACAGCTGGAATCATTAAAGTGCTTAAGGTTTGTTCGATGTTTTAAGGTTGTACTTTGACTGTCTACTTACTTAGTGAGTATTACGGTTGAAATTTTAAACTTTCTGGCGCACGAGGTGCAAAATCAATTTACAATCGAGGTACTAGACGCTGCAGGAAATGACTGAAAACATACTGGGAGAAGGCTCAAGCACATGGATGACTAATTTTGCCGATGTTAAATTTCTGGCAACGTATGCACCCAATTGTTTTAAGTAAACTCCGTCTGCTCTCCTTAGCAAGATCGCAGTACGTTATGGTCGAGATATACGGATAGCAGTTAAAGATGGGTCGCGAATGAACTTCTAGCGTACATCATCCCTAGGTAACATCAAAACATAAGTTTGGTTATTAAGCAGCATCATCTCCGAACGGATAGCGTGAATTTAAACTAAAGCATTTTTTTCATATCGTTAATCACCGGAAGCGGAAATGTTCATGTAACGCGTATCGCATGGGCTCGGGAAGGAAATGCATATAAGTGCTTTGCAATGATTTACCCATGATTTATAGTTATTTGCAAAAATATTGAATGAGAAATAGAACTAAATATCATATTCTGGGTGTGACTGAAGCCGCATATTAACTTTTATGAATTCTATCAGGAATTTTTGCGATCTTTGCAGCTGCAGACGTGAATGCCTTGTAATTTGGGAGCAGTCAAACATTGTGCCGCATTTGCAGAATTCTTGAGAATTCTGACTGATATTTCCTGACGGAGTTCCATGCGTGAATTCCGATTTCAGTGGTTCGTAAAATTCGATTCAATTAAGCGAACGCGAATGCAACAAGTGGTTTAGTGAAACTGAAACCTTTACAAAAGATAAGCTGCCTCATCAACTACCGCATTTAGTTTTTATTCTAAAATACATATGTATAAAAGTTAATATCATAAAATTGAAATAACAAGATCTGGATAGAAAATAAACAACATGAATGATAGCGACCGCTGCTTCTGTTGTAGATTAACAACTAGCATTCTTTCTGTTTTTACTAATCATGCAACAAAAGACTACATTCAATTTTCGGATGCCGAATGGAGAAGTACCAGATAATGAAATGAACCGAATTCATGACACGTCCGCACGCGAGGATATCAACCGCTTAAATACCGCTAGGCAGGTATAATACGATATGAACAGCTACTACCCCTAACAAACCCGAACCGAACAAGGTTCGAACTGTGTCAGAAAGTTGATGTGCCATGTGACAAATTTATATAAACGACTGCTCAAAAGTCCGCAGCACAGCGTTATTGGCAGAATGTATAAGTGGCCGACGTTCCAGCTACTTTGGGTAGCCGTGCCTTGAGAAAATCCACCCTAGGTAGCCAAAACATTATATGTATATATATATATATATGAAGTATTTTTGACCATTTTGGAAAAATCATCATATAGTAGAAAGTATAAGCAAACGGCTATATGTCTGACGCGGACTAAAATAATGCAAGATAAAAGAAACAAATATGCAGAAGCCAAAGTGCACATTAAAGACCGTGAATGTCTTACGCAGTTGAGCCTATGGGCGGTCTTTTATTTGCTGATTTCACACCTTGATTTCAGGACAAGAGATTGTGTTCTCGTCTTTTTATCGCAGCCAACCGAATTTAAACTGAACAAAACACTTTGTAGGCTAAGCACTTTCAGATATGCTCACCTGGGGGTGACAGCTAGTGCGAACAAAGTTGAAGGAACACCCGCAGATTACTTGAATAGACTTAGCAAAATCACGAACAAAAGAATAGGCTTTATTAATCAATGTAAAATAGAGGTGATTATTTTCAATTTCTCAAGCAAAATATTCCTCTCAACAGAGGAATATGGTTCAATATCATCGCCGAAAAAACCATCGCTACATGAACGCATTAGACCCGGGAATTCACCGCCCGCAAATGGCAACGATGAAACAGCCATGACGACTAACGCATTATCAGTTCAGCATAGTTATTATTACAACAGCGATATTGAACTAAGCAGTTGTGATTTTGGTTGCCACCTCAGAGCAAGATTTATTCAGGGGGAAAAAATAAAACGAGAAACCACAATTTGGCGAACAAGCTCGTCTTCAGTGATTCGTACTCATACCATGACATCACAATATATTCGGAAAAAATTCACTTTAGGAGTGACTAAATTAGTCACTGGTGGTGAAGGAATTTGTGGAGTTACATGCATAACCTGAATACACAAGAATGTGTTGTTAATTGTTTTGTTGTCTAGGGTTTGCATTGGGACGGAGGGTGGCCTACCCTCCACAAGACGGCTTACAAAATAATAAGAGGAACAACTACATGAAACAATGGTTACGTATGCAAGAAAGCCACTGACCGCGGCCCTGAGCCACGTCTAGTTTCTAAACACTGATTAAGGGGATCTCACGAACCGATCTAGGTCTTCATACCTTTTCCCCGATGTCATCAACTGGCCACTTCGACACTTCCACCAACCACTATCCGTATCGGAGAACTGCTTACAACGAGGAAGTCATTCTGTAAACATGTACGAAATATGGCCAAAATACCTCAGCTAATTCACATTCGATACTTCTTCGAAAGATCATACACTAGAACACGGTACTTTGCGTTTAGCCCCAGAGTTGTTGACAAAAACCTTCCATTACATTCCCCAAATATTATGTTGGCAACGCTAGTCTATAAGGCAGTCCCCCAACATCTATCTTCGACGACACTGCTTCTGAGCAGCATAGCCGGGCCAACAATACTACTGCGGTTTACACTCGAGATTTGATCAATAGCTGGATGTCAAGCCAACGCTGGAAACGCTTCGAACGATTGAGTGTCAATCGAGCTACCTGCAGGATCCACGTCACTTCATCCAATTCAAGAACATCCAAGTTATTAAATCAATCTCAGTCGATTCTTCCTCTCTAAGAGCCACACTAGGCTTCAAACTAGTCCAGTCCCCAATAGCATGTTACACCTTGAGGGTGAAGAAGGCATACCAAACGTACCTACAGTAACCGAGACGACCGAGAAAAACTTGTAACTTACGTGAGCTCTCCCTAAGTGGTACAACACTAACCGCATGTTCTAAGACAGGGAGTTTCTTACATGAGCAAATGTTACCACCTTTAGAAACATGAGGCCTGTAACCGTCTCAGAAGTTGAAAATAAGCATCGAAACTGAACAACTCTGAAGAACACCACCTCTGGAAAAGGAAAACACGTGAATGGTCGCCGTGACCATGAACTCGGTCTTGGTTATGTGGACGGAAATTGGAAAGTGAAAGGGACTTTCCGAGCATGCTCTGTAGCAAGAGGCACCTCCACAGAATTGTTCGGTCCACTGAGGCGAATGCCAGTTGCAGATCACGAAAGACAGAGAACATGAGGATAAGCAGTGCGTGCGTAGGTTCTAAGATTAGCCGTAGGGTGATTTGACCCATACAAAATTCCGATCGAGTCGGAAACTAGCTGGATTTTCTCACGTACACTAAGTAATCAAGTCGAGAGCAGTTTGGATGCAAAGCTTACCAAACTAGTTCATCTACGGTTATCAAATGAGGACCTAACAGCTGCCTTCTTAATCGGGGGAACTGCCAATTCACAGCAGTCCTTAGGAATCTTTTCCCATTCTCAATAGGATCCTAAGATGTTAACGCGTCGTCGCCGTCCTTGAAAACAAACGGAGAAAACTTTGATACTTCTTGATGTCGCATGTTTGGTAGAGAACTGATATCTACCTTTATTAATTCGTTTGCAGAAATAAGAGGATAGTGCACTATGGCAGTAGACCAACTGAACTGCTTAAGTCCCCTGCTCAGCGCTCCAGAAGATAAATCAGTGTCCCGTCGGATTACCTAATCATCTAGCATATGCTTGACTTCTGTGGGCCGACCTTCCCAATCAGTCGGTACAGGTTGCGACTATTCCCGATGGTCGCAGCCTTCTCCATTTCTCTACACGCCGTTGCTCACGGTCATTTCTCAGACTCCTGGTCAGTTGACGTCTCAGGGTCTTTCGCTTCTCACTGTATGTTGCACTTGGTGGTGGATCTGCGACTATCCAACCGAGAAACTGAATTCGAGGATGTTCATCGTTTCTAAGGTTCACGTAGCGAGGAGTCCTGTGTAACAATTGTCATTGGGTGCAGCAATGTTTTGACCTGTTCCCAGTGTTTGCTCGAATCTTGAGCATTTCGCTGAGACGACAACCGCGTTGAAAGCCCCGACTGAAATTGAAGTCGGCGATTATCATTCAAAATCAGCTGTACAGGACAGGTGGCTTTTACGCTGGCGTGGCCACAGACTAGGCGCAAACAGAAGCGAGCACGAACCAAGGTGGGATCTGAGTCCAAGGAAGTGGACCAGAATGGTTGGCAATCTTCAAATAATCCACGTTACTGGTGACAGACTGCACTGTGATCAGCCCAACAATTTGTTACGGAAGGTGAACGCCAGAAACAATTTATGATCCCAACAAATTTGGCTGAGGCGATCTCCGTCACCGGAATGACCCTTGGTAATAGAGAATGGGCCTCCGATTTCCCGTCCGATCTTCGCTAGTTAACGAAGTTGAGCATTAAAATTACCAGGAACGACCAAAACATCCGCTGAACCCAAACTACCGAGTAATAGGGAAAAGTGGCGAGAGAACTCGAGTTCAGCCTCAGGAGAGTTGCATTTTAAGCGGAATTCAGACAGAGTGGTACACAACAGAACATTGGTATACCACCCGACAATAATTGGGAAAGTGGTCCGCGTGCGTCACTTACAAAATCCCGAGAAACACTCCGTCAATAGAAAATTTATGTGATATCAGTGAAGACAGTTCCATCGGAGGTAAATCACAAATCCAAAATAGTGTAGAGATGATTACGATTCACCGCTCAAAATATTCTACCAGAATAATAGAGCAAATCAGGTTTTTTGCAAACTGGAGTTAAGAGACTTGTTGGCCATCAATGATAAAGATAGTTTTGCGAATGTTGTTTGTTCGCTCGCTAAAATGCCAGTTGATTTCGACTAATGAAGCTGGCAAATTTGACTGCTTTGCTTGCAAATAGATGAGTCCTCAGTCCTCTAACTGAATCTTGGCATCTGTGCCGCTCTAAACGTAGCATGCACTGACCAAAACTTGCTTGTAATAAACGAAAATTTGCTCCTAGAGTTAACAAATACGTTGGGAACTTTAGCATGTTGCCGGCTCCTTTAAGTCCGGACGTATGTTTAGTTAGTATATGACGTGGTAGTTGCAGAAAGGACACCCATGTGTGGTGTGATCAAACACAACCATCAATATCCCATGGTGGGCATAGAGAGCTATCTCAGACGAAGATAGGACGTTATTTGTCCTGCTTTCTTAAGACAACGCGGCGGCTTCACTTCTGGAGCGATTGAGCAATCATGCACAGTTATTCATCGAAAGCAATGCCGAATCTTCTCCACTGTTTACTGTCTGGGTTACACCGGAAGATTTGTTCCCGTCTCTCATAGACGCTGGCTATATCGGTCTGAGTTTTAAAACCGTGACCTGCGATCACGAGATAGCCAAGTAGATTTTGTCGATTAACGGCGAACTCTGATAGACAACGTTTCTTCTAATCGTTGTAGAATCACGGTTGCCGGTCTCCTCGCCCCCTCCCCGTATAGGGGACTCTACTGGCTAGGGGGTCATTTTCGTTGCACTCATGTTTCAAGCACGTCTTAAAAATCCACGACCAACTTAAATCCATCAACCGGAGAGAGTATCCCCAGGATGGTTGGCACAGTGAACACCAAAAGAATATGGCTGACTGCAAGTCAAGATTTTATGTTCCCGTTCCTTTCATGTAAGTATTAAACATTGTGTACACACGGTTACCACTTAGACATGCAGAAGTTCACAGTATTGGAAGACACGCAGGGTTGATCTGTAGCTTATTTTACTCCAGAGCGCGGGGTTCTTCCAAGACCACCAATACCGATTCCAGTATTTTGGTGGTAAATCAGTCATCCGTTCAGAAAGATAGTGACTTTAAGACAGCCTCACAACTTATGGGCGAACGAATCCCACACTCAGCAGTGATTTTGCCAGATTTACCTTGCAATATTATTTCGCGGTTCGATTTTCTCCATGAGCATTGTGCTAGGATTGAAGTGGCGGTGTCTGCGCAAAGGTACTTCGTCAAGTCCCCAAGCAACTTGTGCCGACACCCTAGCTTTGTGATGATCGGTTGGAGATGATCAATATTTTTAAGTATTTTTAAGTAAGAGCATTGCTCCGGTGAGCAGTGACCAAGTGGGTCGTTGTGTTGGCTACAGACAGTTGTCCACTGAACGAGATAACCATGCTTCGGCGGTATCGGTTGCTTGGAGTTTTTTACGTATGTCCACTCATCAAATACCTATTCGTATTACTTTTGCGCATGCTCTCAAAAACACGGTTGCCACTGTTCACGGTTCACTGTCATATCCTTCAATGTCTTCAGCTAACCAGCTGAGAAATCCTTCGGACACCAACGAACAAGACGTGAGACACCTACGTTACCTAACTACGCTGTACATTTTCTCATTCCACGTTGCCACGTCAGCTGTCAACCTCCACATGGCTTCTTCCATTCAATGGGAGGAGCAAAATAAGGCACGACATGGCAGACGAGTGTTCGCCATACGCAACACGTGGCCCAACCAGCGTAGTCTACTAAGTTTCATACGCTAATATAAGATAGTCTGGAAGCCAACAACTAGTATCAGATTCCTGACCTCCACATTACTCCCGCGGTCACTCTATCTAGTCCTAGCCATACTAAGTACACATTCGCGATCGAAAATCTTCAAGTGACGAATATCTCCCACATGCATACTCCACGTCTCCCAACCGTACAACAGAACTGCGTGTACTGTAGTACAGTACACCCGACCATTCGAATTCAAGGAAATATCAGGTCGACGCCATAGGTGCTTTAGTCCAGCGTAAGCTGCGCCAGCCGTCGAAATGCGCTTGTTTACCTCTACTGCCGAGCTACCATCGTCCTGACTATCCTGCGCGACGACCGATGCAGTGTGGAATTATTTGTTGTCGTGTAACTCATGGGGAATAATGGACGGGTACTGCTAGGGAGTCCAGCCGCTAAGCAGAACGATTAGGGTTCTCAACCAAAGCGTTTGGTTCTGACAAGAACCTGACCGCAAGGTAGCGGGGTTTAACTGATTGGAAGCCCATCTGCTTGGATAAGTTATTCTTCCACTTGTTCTCCCCACTGAGCTGCTAACTCAAATCAACCTCCGATTGGGAGAACCAGGACACTACTTCGTCAGGCTTTCTTTAGATAAGCTTCAGATAAGCCATCCTGTACAGCTCGCTGGGTCACGGAGGCACGCAAGCCGTCACACCACCTCAAGGTGCAGTCTCGTTGTGACAGGTGGTAGGCACTGGGAAATCCCATAAGTTATTATCGTGATAAACTTCAGGGTCCATCGTTACTGTGGAAACAATGCTGATAAACGTAGCCCACTAGACGTCCGTAGTCTGGAGTCAGCGTTGCCTGTGATTACTCTGGAAGATTGTACCAGATCAGCTTTGTGGCCCGGTGTGATCAGAAGATTCGCGATTGCAGAGGTCGGAGATTTCGCTTCGGTATATGAGGTAGCGGAGAATTGCGTCATCGATTTTGACAACGGTCACTGAACCAAGTAGAGATCAATTTCATCAGTGTACAGGACACCACAACTACAAGTAACGCATTAAGGCTAAGACTTTTGTTTTCCATACTAGACGCAATGGAGATACTCGGTACGCCCGATGATCCTTTCCAAACTAATGCTGATTCGGTTAAATGAGTGATCGCCTGTAAATTGAAAACCATAGAAAACTTGCTCCTCTTCCGTTGCAGTCGATCCTTCGCGTCGTCTTTTCTCATTCGACGTCGCTTGGTGATATTAGCTGTTGTTCAAAAACGATCGTTTCATGAACTTGCACTCAATCATTGGTGCACATCCTCTCCATTCTGCTGAAGAGGATTCGGACTAAGCCCCAGTTTTATGCCACAGAAGCAAAACTGGAGAATTGTGAGTAGCGTCTACTCCAATTGGCTTTAAGAAAGATTCCGCACTGCAGTGATCAAAACGCGTATCGGGTTAATAAAATGTCTAAAATGTAGACTGTTATCTTACCCCTTTTCGTGGAAGACAGACACTGGGCTGAAAAGCATTCATAGTATTGGCAAAAGGAATAAGACTATTTGGCAAGGAGAATCAACATGAGAGAACAATGTGTAGACGAAACTGTCACTAGATAAAATAACCTAAAAGACCAACCGTCCCACGAGTAGGTTCTTTCACAAAAACGGGAATCAACACCAATCTAGTACTTTTTGTCGAAACTCGCCGAAACCTTTGTAAACAAATCCGAGAGTCCAACTAAGTCTTGCAAACTAAAGGATATTAGCTGTTTTCGGGGGGGGGGGGCAGTATTTCCACGAGCGCCTACGTGGTAGTTTGCGCTTGCAAAGAACAATATGGGTTTGCAAAAGAATCAATCCTTCGGAGGAAACCGACTATCATTTTCTCTACCAAGTGCATCGTGCCGCACTTCCGAGTGTCTTCGAATCGTGAATACAACTGGGCTTGTTCTGCCGTGATTTGCTGTCACATGTATTGTTGTATCAGTGATATTACGGCAGCACGATACATACAATGCACTAATCGCATCTGGCCACTGGCTAATTTTGTCTACACTTTTGTTTGGGGGATTTAGTCTACCACGTCTTCAGAATTTCACAGCAGACATCAGAGTGCGCAACGTCTTCTATGGGACACACTGGAACGCTTGATGTGCGAACTTTCAGTGATCCTCTAGGACAGGATGCTTGTTCCGATTGCTCTTAATTTATCACACAAAATTTGTGAGTATGCAACCGTGTCCAGAGGGATTTTCAAGCTACCTCAATGTTTCTATCTTTCAGTAGTTGCAAACAGAATGTGGCCCAGGTCGTGGCACACCTAACCGGATTTCATTTATAAGGTCCGCATACTGATCCTTCTTCATAATTGTTCGCCTCTCTGCCTCTCGATGTGCTGACGGACGGTACCACTGGGATACAGATAGGAGAAACTGTGCCGCCTTGTCGAAAAACGCAGGAACAAAACCCTAAACTTCATCAAAGATTTTCAAATTGAACATGTATTTGTAGTCGACTTACTTGTCTTGCGGGCACATTAAATTTTGACCCAGACGAAACATTTCCTGCCGCGTTGCCGTAAAGTAACAAGCGGAAGTACAGCAGATAAACGTTTTGGAAACTGTAAGTGATAATAGAGACTCGCGAGAATTTTGCACGCTTTCTTCCCGCACTCCAAAGTTTTTCATCTGGTTTGCCCGACCGTAACTTTAGAGGATACTCCAATTTAACTCGGTATAGAAAAGATAATGTATCAAGGGAAGCTGCTAAACGGCGCAGCTTCAACGAAGCAACGCAACTTTCTTCTCAGTAGTATATATCGCATACGAATGGATGAACAAAATTGCCGCAGAAGCACACGACCAGTTTCGCCGTTATTGCCGCTCTTCAGGTATGCGTAACCGGCATTACTCTGTCCAACGATCCTTACTTGTCCCCTTTTTGAGTTTTCTTGCCTGACTGACGAAAATCCTAACACGAATCACCATGTGATTCTTGAATGGACTTACCATCCAATAGGAGGAAAAGAGGATCTGTTATTATTCACTACTTTTGTACCTTGGTTCGGCACATTTAACTATTGTTGCCATGCTCGCTTTAAAACCACAGTTGTGATTCTTCTGTGGACTCTTGGACGAAGAGCTTCCATGCACACTCCTGTTGCTACAGATTCGATTCTGGTGAGAAATGTCAATCAGTTCGGAGTGTACAAGTATGTGGATGTTTGGACAAGAGAGCATCGGGTACGCATACCTGACGAGCGACAATAACCGCGAAACCGGTCGTGTGCTCCCGGGCTAATTTTGTTTACGCATCCAGATACTACTTCCTGCTTATATATATATGTTTATTTATATATATATACATACGTATATTCTGTGGCATTCTGCCCTCGTTCCTAAGGTTGGCTCAGCCCAACTGACAAACAATTATCAACGAATCACACTTCTCATTGTTCTGTGCACTCTCCGACC
>LUCM01000946.1:52171-68739 GCA_008360955.1 Fasciolopsis buskii | reverse complement strand
AGATATATATATATATATATATATATATATATATATATATCTTGCAGGTGTTTCAACTCCATATACTATTTTGGCATACAGCATAAGCAATCCGTTCTGAGAAATGGAAGACAGACGAACCGTATGGCATCGCCCACGGATAAGCAAAAGTCAACTAGGATGACGAGCACCATAGGCCAAAAAATGCGTGACCAGTGCCTCGCCAGGCAGCATTCCAGAAACATTGATTACCTCTGCGGATCTGCACCTATGCATTGCAGAATCGTGACTGCCAATTCACTAGAGGCAAAATGGCATGTCTCTTCTAAGACAATCATGGTTCACTTATGAGGTGAGAACGGCGCAAACCACAGCGAACATTTTTCACCTACCACTACCAGATTTAAAAGTAGGCTAAACTTGACAAGATCTAAGGTCGTCTGCATTCTTAAATTCAGAAAAACGATAACCGGCCAACAGATGTGACCACCGAAACTTAAGGCGAAATTATTATCCAGCCGGAAAGAGAACGATATTCAACTTTGAAACAGAAGGGCAGCGTTTCACTGAAGAGCAATTGCTCACTTTCACCAAACTACACGCAGAATCGGTTATGCAAATTACAACGGTGCGCCGGAATGATTTTTTTTGAAATTAAACCCCTTAACTTGTCGCTTGCAGGGACGCTGCTGCCTTGGTACTTTAATTAAAACTTGAATCGCAGCATGACGAAACACTGGGAGCGTAAAAGCTCACAGTTGGCTCATAGTTCGTCATACTGATTGCAAGACCAAGTGATATCCACCTATCGGACAGAATGACCGCAAACAACCTGCGAACAGCCATACAGAATAAGATCCCGAATGCATGAAAGCCACTGACTGCAGCCCTGAGCGCCGTCACCTAGTCTTTAAACACTAATGGAGTGGATCTCTCAAGCCCGAACCCGACAGTCGAAATGAACTTACACCTACCGGGTAATTGGTTTAGGTCCTTATACCGTTTCCCTGGTGTCATCAACTGGCCACTTCGAAACATCCACCAACCGCTAGCTGTATCGGGTAACTGTGTACAGCGAGGAAGTCGTTCTGCAGGCATGCCCGAAACATGACCCAACCACCCTCACGAATTTCCGTTCAGTTCCACTCCTAAAGATTGAACCTTGTGATCCAGCATCTGTTAGGCTTAGATCAGCACGCTGAAATGCGAGTCCACAAAGGACTTAGATAGCTTTGATGTTCCTCACCAAGCGATCTCAGTTTCACAATAGAAAAATAGTTGCAAACTAGCCGCAGGACGCTGGAAGTAACATGCATATGGATGACGTTAATTCTCCAGGAGCTCATGCCATCGGCTTCCGGGTCATGTCAAATCGGTTATCTTTACAAGGCCCACTGTTGTTTAGTCATCACAAGCGGAGTAAATAATCGGATTCAGACCACTTAATTTCTTCCCGAATTAAAGAAAAGAAAAACGTGGCATCCTCGAACACTTCCAGACTTGTCAAACCCAACACGCTGCAACTGAATTATAACAATCTAATAACTACACAGATCAGAACCCATAATTAAAGCTTAGGTTGTGGTCAAGTGGAGTAAACGTCAGATTCGAACCACGCTGGTAACTCGGATGATTGACAACGGATCGCTGTCGTCAGATTGGTTACATCACCTGACCTACTCAGACCTTGCGGTTCTGTCCCTCCTCCAAGTTTCAGGGTCACGTCTGTCAGTTCATCCAGCAGATACCGTGGGCTCGAGGGTATGCTTCTGCCATTACAATCATGCACCGTATCATAGAAAAATAAACCCGCAATATCCAACCCTATGTTGTAATTCTGTCACTATTGCACTGTTGTACCGTACTGTTAACCTGCTGCAGCACAATACTGATTCGACCAAAAGGCAAGCGGAATAAGCGATTACAGTCCGTATTGAATAACCTTACACTGATAGTGAAAATCAAATAGGTGCATCGAACTGGATCTCCGTTGCACAGCATCATCTCAGTAAAGGGATGAGTGACAGCTGACCACGATGGTAAAATGGAAGCTGGTTGACATGATGCTTGTCAATTTCAGAGCGGAACTGACGAATAACTAGATCATTAACGTGGTATGAATCGAAGAATTTACCAAACGACCAGCACCTGATTTTTCCCAATTCACAATGGCTTCAATACTGCAAGTAAAAACTTACCGGCCTGATGATCGGATAAAACGCACTTACAAGTCACCTGAAGACTTTCTGTCGAAACTGAATGAAAGAATCGCGCAAAAGAAATACACAAGAGTCACGCCTGTCAGATGGAACAAAGCACCCAGTACATGCAGTATTCCAACAATTTGGCCGTGGACTAACTCCGTTAAAACGGCAACCAATGTGTCAACCAACTTCAAACGACCAACCTATAAGCTATCACGCCGACTACTGCCTCAGCCAGCCACAAAACGCATATAAGAAGTATACAAGCCCATACATACACATTTCAAATCAAAGGGAATTTATTTACCCATGGATCGTACCGACGGCCTGTCATTCGATAAAAGGGAAATCAATATATTCTTTACAGCGCTTTCTGTGAGCCGGGACCTGATGCCGAACGAAAGCAAGCAAATAAGTGAGTGGACAAAATTAGAAAGACCATGGGAAAGAACACAAGTCACAAATAAGGTTTGGATTTGTTTCGCGGGCAGGTAGGTTGGGCAGGAAAGCGATACCAGACAGGTATTAACTAGATGGGTTCAGACATGCATGCGCGACAGCCGGAACGCGGCGGATGACATTTTTCTGGGCACCGCAACAAAATCCAGGGCGGTTATCACGGGAGAGGAGGATCAAAACGCGCAGACGACCAATAGACATGAGTTTGGATGAAGGAATCTGAAGTGATGCACAAGCACCAAAATAAAATGACATCCTAAGCACGGGATTTTTCGTTTCGGATCTGTATACACTCTCAACGTCACTTCTATACAAGCCAATTGTGGCTCAAAAAGGTGAAAACGTTATTGTTCTTGGTGCTGATGACATCGATGTCAATGATGGTGATAACCAATGCATCGGCGTCTGGCTATTATCAGATAAGCTCAAGACATGTAACCAGAAAGGCAAACACGGTCGATCAAGTTCAAAACACAGGCTTGATTGTATCAAGTCTGCTATAATGTGCAAATGCTTGTTAGCCTCAAAAGAAACGCCCCAATGATCTCAGTTCAAAAACAGAGCAGCAGCAGCGTACATAAGAGTGGTGGGAAACCCAAACTGTCATAGACAGGGTATAAAGTTGAAACGAGAAGAGACAAGTTCCTCAATGCAGACTAAGAGAAATAGGGTTAATTGGAATTTGTACAGATTGATTGAGTATAAGAGGCAGATTTACATGGCAAATGACAGGCAGAGCTATGTGGTTTATATCAAATGTGAAACTGGGTCCAAAAGGACGCGCTGTTCCACTTGAGAGGGGTGGTTTGAGCAGAGACGGGGAAACCATTCCCTCTGGCAACAACATAATATCAGGTTTCACTAACTTCGGCTCACTAAAATAAAAACGCGAGGGAACGAACTAGAGAAGCACGAGACGAAAGACTTCCGGCTGACTGAACATCAAAAATACAAAAGCATCATTCTTCGGGACTAAGTGTGAGGCAAGCGTCAAGGAAGACCGGAAACTGAAGCATTAGATGACACATTTGGCGGCAAGGAGCTATGTTTTGATGAGGTAGAAATTAATAGAAACATAACTGTTGCGATCCCTTTCAAAACCGGTGTAGCTTCAGATGCATCGGTAATTCGAGAGTTTCGGGTGAGTACAGGAAAATTTAGTTTCTTGGCGGCGTACAAGACTCACGTCGAAAAGATGATAGGACGATTACCCCAACCATAATATCACGGTTCGCAGATATTACAGTACTGTGGATTCGATCACCTGGATTCGACAAAAGGAATCTGGAATGTAGTCAGTTTGTCAAATCCCATTGATCACATTCTCATTCTCCACAGTTGCTTGAGAAACCACGGGATAGTAACGTCTACGACGAGCATTAAGAGCACTGGAGCTGAATGGAGATGGATTGGCTGGTGGTCGTGGGACTAATACTGAGGTGTTTGATGTGCACTTCGAAGTTAGCGTACATACCTCATGTAACGGAGGCTCATCTGAATCCTGATAAGCCTCATCATAATTGGCGCCTTGTTCTGCTTCTAGGGTGACTAAGCGATTTGGATGATGCCTCTCAGCTGAATTGGAGGAATCAGCGTCTAGCTCAGAACAGGGATTACCCACGTGCTCAATAAAATGCAACTGCTCTAACAACACCTTCCTTTTTAGTGCATCTGAGTCGCTTGTATAGGGATAGTTTTCAATGCCTTCAGTGGCAACAGACTGTTTTTTGGAGGGATCGAATGGTCCGTACTTATCCTCAGCAAAGTCCCCCTTTTTAGTGACCGCCGGGGCTGGAGCCTCGGAATCGACGTCACTTGAAGATACACGGTCATAACCAGACCAAAGAACACCACGACCGATCTCCGCGTGGTCATAAAGAGATAACCGAGATATGGGACGACGAATGAGAGCGGTCTCCAACCCGTCGCCATAATCACCGCCCTGGGAACCGTGCATGTTGTTATTTTCTTGGAGTTCGACTAAACCCCGGGTCCACATACCGCGTGAACGGCCTGTAACGGCACCGTTATTGTTATTTATGTTTGGACCATCATCGGGTGGAATGTATCCATTTTTCGGTTTTGTCGTAGTGCGATACACAACAGGATAGGACCGTTGTCTTTGGGAATCTGTTGGTACACTACCTGCGTGCGCACCATTCGTCCTCGAAAAACGGGTCCCAACGCCTGGACTGCGTGGCTGAGAACAAGCCTGAAAGTGATTCGCCATCCCATGGGGCGTGCCGTTCGGGCCTGTGAACATAGAAGCAGCCTTGCGCCCAAAGACAGTACCAGGACCAACAGCGTTCCCAGAACTATCACGACTAAATGAATGAGATGCAGATTGGGATGATCGACTACTGCTATGTTCTAGCTTGATACGAGTTCCCTCAACTGGGGCGCCATGTCCACGAGCTTGATTCCAGTTAGCTTGAGGGCGTTGTCTCGGAACAGGAACCGGTTTGTGATTTGGAACTGAGTGAGTAAGTGAGGCTCGACGTCCAGAGCCGTCAATCAAAAACTGAGGGGAGCTGCGAGAGCCAAGAAATGGTTCACCAACAGATACACGGCGGTTGGGATGGGAAGTGTCTTCATCAACTCCGACCATAGCACGCTGGCGACGATGAGCAGCGAAATGTGCACGCGCCTTACTACCAGAGCGGGGTTTTGATATCGAACCGACAGAAGGGTGTTTCTCTCGCGACGGATTATCCCCAACATCTGCATGGTTTGGAGCATAGCCCGTAGATGAACTATCTCGGTGCATACGAATATCTTCGTTGTGTTTGTTCTCGTCTAAACGCCCAGTTCCTAAACTATTCCCCTCCGTATTTGAAATTCTCCCAGCGTCTGCGGTTTTTACGGGTCGTTCGTTCGAATCAATTTCGGAATCATCGGGACGGTAAACAATCAAACCACCTTCTAGCTGATCAGCTTCGGTTATGTTGGAGGGGAGAATCGAACCATGAACCTCATTTCCATCCTGAGTACCCGGATTATCAATCATTTCTTCCTCACCCAAAAGATCCTGAGTGGAAAGACCCAAGCCAGCCAACTGAGTTATCGAGCCAGCGGCGAAACTATTCATTCGAGTTAGACGAGAAGTCGAACCAGATGGCATGCGACCAATGGTGTTCACTGCAATTGCATGCGTCATTTGTGCTGCACTGATTTGACTTTGGTCAGCATAGTAATATGGACCAGTTAAACTTAACTCTGTTCCACTGGCAAACAAACTGTTGCCTTTAGGAGAGCTGACCGCCAGGCGATCACCGCTGCCGACAATCCGATCAGGAAATCCAGAACGCACATTTGACGAGTGATGTTGACAGACCGATGCACTATTTTGAGTGTCTACAACTTGACCCAGTTGGGAATCCCGATGGTTTTGTCGAATTGGAGTCAGAACGGGCAGTCGTGAGGGACGCTGCTCGGAAACTGCATCATTTTTGCGATTTACACAGGAATAAAGCTGATTCCATTCGCCGGTAGTTTCCCCATTGGCTTTTGATCCAGATGCATTGTAGCCGGCGGAATCAGATTTACCCACATCAACCAAGCTTCGACAAGGAGTCATGTTAGCACAATGACGTCGCGCATTTCGATGGACCCCAGTAACTCCAGAACTTAAGCGTCTGACAGGTTTAGAGTCATTTATATTGTGACCAGTAGACGACAAACCAATTATATTGAGAGCTCCATTCAGTATGGGTACACCACCAGCAGGGACCGGAGCAGGGCTTTCATTTCGAACGCCCGTTTCAAGAGGTGGATGCCCGCTCTGATCGACGTCTGCGGTTGCAACCGTCCCCATTTTCCCAACCTCAACTCTATCCAACTCGTTTACAGCACCAGGAGTTGGAGGAGGAGGCAAGGGTGACTGTGCCTTTCCAATCCCACTAACTTCTCCACCAACAGCCAGATCTGCAGATACTGTTCTGCCAGTTGCGGCACCACCAATTGCAGGTGACGGGACGCCATTAATGGATTCGTTTACCGTGCTAGCCATATGATGCGCCGACGTTCCACCGACACTGATGGCAGTACCTAAACCCAAAGTGTCCACTCCACGCTGCACTTGGTTACCCGATCGATGGTGATGGTGATGATGCGCATGATGCTGCCGATGGTAAGAGGCGCCACCACCCTGTTGGTGTTGAGCAGTGTGCGTGTGTTTATCAACGAATCCAGTGTGTTGGACTGCTCCGCCAACGGATGGAGCGTGTCCGGTCACCGCTTGACGACTCGCTTGTTGTCCCACTGGCGTTCCGGCCGGCCCCGCAGCTCCATTCGTCAAAGCCGGCGCAGGTGTGGGTGGTACTTGGACAACGTTCGCGGATTGCCCATCAGCCAGCATGGGCGACTGTTCCCAATCAAACGGATCGGATTCCCGAATATCACGACGGACCATAGCTTGTTTAATGAGACCACGTAGCATGTTGTAATCCGGCCGATCAGTGTAAGTACAACCTTCAATATGCTCAAGAAACGCACGAAATTCACTTGGTAGGCAGCGCGTGAGGGTCATGTGGTTGAAACTATTTTTAATTTGTCCAACCTGGCAGAAAAATAAACGCGGGAGAAATAATGAAAAGCAGAAATAAAACACGCTAGATATTTGCTCAAAATTGGATCACCAAGTAGCTTATTATTACGCAGGACTTTGAAACAACGTGAAACACGTGGAAAAAATTAAAACTCCGAAAGTGATTGAACTAACCATCGGTGTAAGTGGAATCCAATCCATGAAAACTTTGACAGACAAAGAAATCTGGTTGACTGAATATCATCCGGCATCTATATTGTTAAGAAAATGACGATAATTTGCAATTATATATATATATATATATATATATATATAACTCCTTCAAACCTCCAAACCAAGTCATACCTTAACCACTGCATCGCTTCTTCTAGCCTTGCCCAGAATGCGCAAAAGGAACACGAAAAGGTACCAAATACATATCCGAGCCACCGAAGGCAATGTAGAACGACTATCTCAGTCAGAGGACGACTGTCTGCACCCAAAACGAAGACAGAAATATCGGCGGTCGAACACAGAAACTCGCCGGGCATCCTCAACACGAAGAGGCCAGGTCTCCCAACCATAAAGCAGGACACTACGAACTGCAGCACTGTACACCCCGCTCCTCTCGGGGGAAAGCCGCATACCGTAGCGTCGCCTTAAATATCGTAGTCTGGCGATAGCTGACTGGCTTTCGCAACATGTGATGTGACCTGCTCCCCAACATCACCGCCAAGTGTGATCAGAATCCCGAGATACTTAAAGCTTTTGACCACTTCCAACCGATCACTGCAAAACAAAAGCACTTTGAAGGTGCAACGCACACTTAGTAATTAGATAACTTGATCATTAAGCAGTCTGACGCGTGTTAAATTGCCTGTGCATTGTCGCTCAGCAATGTGATATCATCGGCATACTTCAAGTCAAAAACTGCTCCTCGGGAGTTCATTCTCATCGTCTGAAAACCAGATAAAGCGTCCTGCAGAACTTCCTCTAGGACAAAGTTAAACAGAAATGGGGATATAGGATAATCAACCGTACTTCGCTGGAGACGACAAAGGGTGGTGAAAGCTCACTATAAGCCATAACCCACCTGAGGTATGACTCTCCGAGGATCGACATACATTTTTCAGGTACTCCATTTTCCAACAAGGTGTCATGATACGAACTCATCAACAAACTCGAAGTTTGTGTGAATGTCTAAGAACACGATGACAGTTGGTCTTTGGAAGGTAAAACTGGGCTCTAGCAGCTTTTGTAGGGTGAGGATTCGATCGACATCGGCACATCCGAGCAAAAGAACCTATATGTCGGTTGAAATCAAATACACTTAAGAACAGGATATAACTGACAAGTGATTCAGAAAAGAGGTGAGTAAACGTAGTCCGGACAACAGAAATCCAACGATACATTTCTAATAATTGATATTCGGTCTGTCCGCCATTTACGGTTTTGAGAATTTTCAAAATAGTCAGGAGCTGGAGAGGGCACACCTTATATACTGCCGTCAAGATGGGGGACGACACAGATGCCACTATAAGCAGCACGTACAACCACGATAGGAAAAAACATACGAAAGTATAAGATTGAGGAAAGTTTGCCTCACTATCGGTGTGCATGTGAATTGCACGATAAAAACCGAACCTGCAAGTACATATCGTCATTCTGAAGGCTGGCTTTGTCCAAATACCGAAAAACTATCGAAAAACTATTGTGACTCAAAAATGGACTCAGCATTCACGCATGCTCAGATCGATTCAAATGGAATCTTCGCCCGAACAGACGGCAGCTTAAACGGTCAGTTTTAACACTATTACCATTGCACCGATGTGCTCCGGTCTTGGTCGCCAAGTCACACCATCAACGACTTAAAAGAGAAAAAGAGAAAGACAAACAGCGAATGATCAATAGGGAAATAAGCTGAGAAAAAAATCTTGAGAATAAAAACGCCATTGACTGTGACACTGAGGCATATCAAACAATGTCTTTAGCCATAAGGTGGGCGATCTCCTGAACCCGACTTTAATAGTCTAACTGCATTCACATCGGCCAGTATATTTGTTAAAGTTTTCATATTTTTCTCATACCATCGAAAGGCTACCTCGGACCATCTAGTCACTACCTGCCTTGCACAACAACAGGGAGTCTGTGGATATGTGCAAAACATGTCCTAATTATCCTAACCTGCTCTGATTTGGTGTCTATTCTGAAGACTGAACTCCAAAACCCAGTAACATCACGGTTAAAATGAGTTACTAACAAGATTCTTCCGCCATATTTGACTATTACTACGAAGAAAACGGTATTCGAAAACCAAAAGTCTTACCCTATCTCATGCTTTCAACCTTGTTTCGGAGCCGTAGAGCAACACCATCCTTACATTAAACCTTTCATCGGTAACCGGATGTCACGTCAGCTACACAAACACCTCAAATTACCATGTGCTAGTCGGGCCTGCTGTGCAGGAGATACAACTACCCGAGTAATAAAATCTACCCACCGCACCCAGTTGTTCTACTCAAAGAAAACGGTTCGGTTTGGGGCCAATCCAGTTCTGCAAAAGCATTTTACACTTCGACGGTGTAAAGCACATCCCAAACATACCCACACTATCTTTCAAACGATCAACAAAAACCCGTAACTTAATTGGGTCTTCATTCAGTATCACAACGTCGTTCGCATATCCTACATCATACCAGTTACTGTCTAAGCAAATATCAATGTCGATATTCCCATATGTGGATGCCTCCATAATTATCACAAAGACAAAGTTGAAAAGGTGAAGGGAAACGACCCTGGAAACGACCCTTCTCGTGGAAGCGCCGGAAGCGCGAATTCGACTTCGGCTTTTTGCACACAGATTGGATGGATGAAATGAATTTCCTGGGAGACCCCTTAATGAGGCGGCAACACAGAATTGCACGGTCGACTGAGTCGAACATCGCTTAAAACGCGTAGGACGTATGACTTTCCAAGCTCATTTTCCAACCTAGCGTATCGTAACAAAAACCACAACTTACTTGTTCTTTATCTTTGATACGACGCCAAGGAAGCTGACCGGAGGCGAATTCCACGAGCATATAAAACATGGACCACAGATCATCGTGCCGCCCCATCTCACGATTCATATGTGCGTTTCGTGAAGCATACCGAACGGTACCTCGGAACCCGGCTACAGGTCGTGGTGGACGAACGTCTCCCTTAGGTGTAGTGTACTGGCGAGCAAGACCAAAATCTAACATGTAAATTGTGCGACAGTTTTTCGGTAACCTTCCCACGGCAAAATTGGAAGGCTTGATGTCACGATGAAGAAAACCGGCTTCATGAATAGTTTCGATGGCATCCAAAATTTGCAAGCTAAGCCGGATCGTAGTAGATAACGAAAATAACCCGCGCGACATGCTGCGACGAAGATCAGCAAGATTGCGGCCCTGAGTGAAAATAGAACGTTTAATTATAACAACTACCAATCTGAGAATGTAAGTTGTACCGAAAAACTCTTCGCAATCGGATAACCATGCCACTGCAAATTATAAATGAATAAAGCAATCGTGACTTCATTTAACCTTGTTATTTAGCAAAAACAGGAAGCAACAAGGATGCACAGAAATGAGTAAAAAAACATTGATAGTCAGTCTTTTGTGTGGATTATGAAAACCCCGCCACTCAGCTTAAAAATGTTACACGAAAGATATTTTGTCCATTACAGATGACGCCATTTTTTCTTCCAACCCATAATGACCAGCCGCTCTACATCATTAAATGATTTCTCACTTCTGTTTCCTAAGAAACCTTTTAGAACGGCTTTCGTTCTTCTTAAAAGTCATAGAATAGTATTCAGGCATGCACAACTCTTTTCAATGAAAACACTTTGATTCTATTTGGCTTTTACTGTTTGGCACAGATAAACCGGTCAGTTTTGAAATATACATGCTAACGAGGAAAACATCAGAATGCAGTCAAGACGCCGGAGGCCGGAACATAGCTGACCATCAAATAGGTAAACCTCCTGAGCAACAGATGAAGAGCCCAACGAACAGTCCACAAAGTCTGCTATTCACAATTTACATTTGTTCCTGTCGTTAGAAGCGTCTTAACTGTTCTTTGACAGCTACCTTTTTCGAAACACAATATCTATTCCTGGTCAGTGGGTGCATGTGGAGTCTTTTCCAATGTATATCCTAATCTGGACTTCCGCAACCTAACGCATTTAGCTTCAGTTTCGCCTGCTTTACATTTTGATCTTCTAACGTATGCATATTGCGTGTGCTGCAGAAGAGGTTCGCACCGCAATCCTAAGTTCGCCAGCATTGGCAGGACTGGAATCTCTGAAACTAGGAACGGTTCTAGTAGGTCGGGCACTGTGGGAAAGTAAGGGACAACGAGTTATTTACCACCTCCCCCCCCCCAAATGTTTACATAATTATACAGCTTGAGAGATTGGAGGAAAATTAATGTCCCATGCTTCATGAGTCGAAAGAAACCTACTCCACAGCACCAGGTCACGGCATACAGTCGTCGCAAAGCAACTGACGCTTTAGCATGTGAAATCCCACTGACAACAAGCAGAATTGTTTCCTGGATGGGATGATACCGATCAGAATTACTGCAAGCCACTAGCTCAGTATACTCAACGCAGTTCGCTCAAAATCTTTGGTTGCATGCAGCGTTTGCCACAAGCCCGAGTCTCCACTTATTCTTTACGATGATTAGGCATGACAAGTCGACGATTCCAAGTAACCCGGAAGCTATATTACGCCTTGATACCCGAAAAGCCAGAGTTCCTTTTATCTGACTCCACAACGAGCAGCCACGTCTCGAATACTGAAAGGAGAGTTTTGAAGCATAGATTGGTTGACCATCAGAATTAGATCGTCCAATAGCTATTTCGGCATGCATCCCGCGGACTGCTTCGATAAATTTACCTTTTGAGACAGAAAACCACAGGGAAATCCACGCCTTAGGCTGTCAAAAATCGCTGGGGTTTGATGGGCCTTTCCCAGCTCTATTCAAAGATGAAGCGGAGGAACAAATTAAATTCTGGTTATATATATATATATATATGACATCGCACAGTTCTATGGACTACCGGAAATTCACAGAGAACGAATACCTCTGAAAGCAATAGTCACACTACCAGGAACGCGAACACAACCTGGTCAAAACCCTACGGTAGCGACTGAAATCGCCCATCACAGGACATGAACATTCGATCGACAATCCCCAGCAATTCTTGGAAAAACTAAACGAAACAAACATTGCTGTGTCTATTTTCACATCGATACCCCTAGATTTGGCAAGACACCGCAAGAACTTTTAGAACACCAATGGAGCGAACAACTGAAGTTGAGCAGTGTATGCGTATTAGTAAATTTGTTGCCTGCGAACATACTTCAAGTTCGAGAGTACGTTTTACAAACAAATGAAAAGAACCCCAATGGGCTCACCAATATCTGGTTTCACTGCAGACAGTGATGCAGAAACAAGAGATTTTCCTGCCGGACAACAAATCAAAAATGTGGCTACGTTCAGTTGACGATACGTTCGTAATCCCCAAACGAACTTTCACTGACATCAACGAAGTTTTCAAGGAAATCAAATTCATTATGGAGACACGACATGACAACAGTCTGTCGTTTCTAGATGTGCTCGCTACACGGACAAATATAGACACACTGGAATAACCACACACTGCAAAAACAGGCACACAGATCAAATCCTACAATTTCAAAGCAACCACTTAAACTGCCATAAGAGAAGCTGCATCAAGACGCTTTCCAAAAAAACACAATCCCACTGCAGCACTGTGGAGCGAAGGGAACAAGAAAAACATGTTTCAAATGTTTCAGCGTAGCCGGTACATATGAAACATCAACGGACGAAGTTCCAACAAAAAGCAGTACCACAAGACGATCGCCGAACAGACCACAACATGAACCGTTCTGCCGTGCATCGAACATAACTCTGAAATGACAACAAGGTAACTCAAGTCCCATGGGACTGAAGTGGCGCACAAGCAAAAAAGAACACTACGAAAGATTTTGTCGAAGACCAAAGAACCGACAGCCGACAAGAAGCGAACTAACGTTGTCTATCAAATCGACTGCAAAAACAGTACACCAGACAAACCGGAAACTCCAGACATGGATCCATGAGCACCAATAGGCAACAACAAACCAAACTCCCCAATTTCAGCTTACAGATAACGGGAAAGTCACAAGTTCAGTTTACAGAACGTCAGGATCGGCGCTCAGCGCAGAACAAAGCATTCGAGTGAACTTCTCGAAGCCTGGAAATCCTTGGAAAGATTGATAAACAGATACATCGAACTGGACTAAAAAACAAATCAGCACAAGCCAGTAGAAAGAGACGCTGATTCACCCACGTGCCAACAGCACGGTAGATGAGTGTTTGCCACACACAACGCATGACCACAAACAACAAAATCTAAGCTGAGATACGATTTTCTCAGAACTAGCGCCTAGTACAGATTCCCAACTTCCGCATTACTTACCCGGTCACTCCATCCAATCCTAGCCATACTACGTACACATTCGCAGATACCAAGACGTGAAACGGTCCACAGTCGTCAGTTCCCCACCATGCGGTGTCAAATTCAGCACCCCTGTCGTCCAGTCCTGCAACAGCACTTTGCACTTCGAAGGTGCAAGGCACATGCCAAACCGAGCAACCGACCTCGAGTTTATCTAGTGCACGTTGTGCATGGTCCGCGGATTCGAACAGGAAAACGAAGTCATCCGCGCTATCTAGATCCAACAGCTTCTTAACATTTTCCAGTTCGATTCCTACATCCTAAAGACCTCCTAAGGCATCCTCCATTATCTCGTCCATGATGAAATTGAACAGTAATGAACAGATGGGACACCCATGTCAAACGCCACTAGTCATTTCGAATGAACTTGATAGTTCGCCGTATACCCTAACGCGACCAGGTACGCGAGCACAATGTTCGCAACAGGTTTATGAACTTCGCTGGCATACCCTTCCGGTGGAGAGCACTGAATAGCGCCATCCGATACACTAAGTCGAACGCACCCTTCGGTTCGAGAAAGAATAAGATCGTGGGGCAGCAGTGTGTGTGTGTGCGACGAGTTTCTAGTATTGGGCGAAGAGTGAATATTTACTCGATGCAACCTCGACCTGGACGAAATCTGGCCTGCTGCTCCTAGACTTTATCCGCACAAACCGCTGTCAAACGACGCAGCATTATCGAAGCTAACATCTCACCAACTACCGAAATTAAACCAATCTCACGATGATTGCTGCAGTCACTCTGTGTGATTTTCTTCAAGATGGTTACGATCAGTGATTCGCCCCACGACAACGGAATACGCTCTTCGTTCCAAATATCAAGAATCGGAGTAAGTGATTGCGACAGGGCTATTCTGCCAATTTTAGCAAAGCGGGAGAAGTTCGTCGGGATCGGTTGCTTTCCTTCCCTTCAGAGGTCAAGTAGTCGACTCTACTGCCACTTCCGTTGCGATTGAAGAGACACTTCTCAAGAATTCGCAGCTGCGATTGTCGGCCTAACTACATTAGCGTGCTACCAGCTAGACTGATTTTTGAAGTGCTCAGCCCAACGGTCCAGTCTTGTTGTCTACCATGGATCAGTCCTCCATTCCTTTCGCACATGACTTCACTAGCCGAAGTTCGCCGCCCACGGGCGTCGCGGGTAGTGCTCTTTCCCAACCTCGATAACGATCCAAACAAGCCGAATGACGATGCGTATAGCACAACAGGTGCATTTAACTCGTGTACAAGAGACCCTAACCATCGATATGTGCTGAATCCAAGAGACGCATTCAAGACTTCATCTCTGTTATCCGACTGACACCCCCATCTAGTCCTTCTGTGAACTCTCATCTGCATCCTTCTGAGGACCATGAGGCTGTGGTTTGTGATTTTGCTGCAATTGGTATGGCTTTCAATTAGAGGGCTGAGGCCGCATTAGCTGACTGAATCCCAGTCGACAGCCGGGTATGCACAGTGAGACTTAGAGGTTCGTGCGGAGCAAACAACCATCACCCTGATGGACGAAACTTGTTTGCTATCTCAGCGTACGCGCCAACAGATTGCAGCCCAGAGGCAGTCAAGGACACTTTCTATCAAAAGTTCCACGACCTCTAGCACAGAACAAGGCGGGATGCCATCGTAATTTTGGCAGAGGAGTAGTGTGGCTGTCCTCGAGTGAGGCGCATCGAGATCTTATTGGTCTCGATTGCCGTTGTACTGTAAAAGTGGAATGGTTTCTGGATTTATGCTCCGACCATCATTTGTTTGTCGCTTGTGCCTAACTTCATAGGTTGCAATCGCCTGTACGCCACCTGATGTCCGCCGGTTTCGCGCCAGTAGTGAAGCAAAACTGCTGGCAACGCTCTTAGCTACAGATGATGGGTCTATCTACAAGACTGATGGTCTTACTTGAACATTCCCCTCGACTCCGACCACGCGTTTAGTTAAACTAAGCTGTCCTTGTGCTTTGATGCGCGCTCAAAACGCATGGTGCAGTGTCGAACAGATTGCAACAGGCTGTCTGATCCAACTCACCAATTAATCCTCCGAAGCACACCGACTGAAGAACTAAGATTGCCCCCACCCCAAAATATCAACGAGCACTGGTCGCTTACGACGAATGCCTTCCAAGCAGTTGGTTTAGTGAGTTGTGGCGTGACCCGGCTGGTGATGAGACAAACTCCGTACAAGCTTGCCAAGTGATTGCGAGATCTGGTGGTCTCAACGGTTATGGAGATGAAACTTGTTGCCCACATGGGAAATTCTCGCAAGCTGTTTCGCGTCATCCGAGCTACCCGTAGGAAAGCATTGTGTGTGAGCGAAACAATGTGAAGTTGGTGGTCCACCTGTCCGCAACCCGCAGTGCCGTCTTGTACGCCAGGAGTATTTTCGACCACAATGTAGCTGGCTCTTAGCGTCAGCGCCTTCCGCAACCATTCCGGCAAGCGTCCGATGGCCTTTTAAAATAGATCATCGGGGAAATCCGAGCCTTAGGACATCGCAAACGGCGGGTTCCGATGTGCCTTCTAACTCATGCCGGAGTCGATCTTTGTCCCCATCTTCAACAAAGACCTGCGCGGTGACTGTGCTACTCATAGAAATATTAGCCTAATCCCAGTAGCGTCGAAGCTGCGTGGGCCCATCATTTTTCGCGGGTTATACCGCACACATGAAGGGCAAACTCGTGAGGAACAGGCCTGATTTTGCGCTGGTCTTTACACCCCCCCACCCAATAGGTCCTAGAGCACTGTTTTACCTTCCAAAGACCAATGGTCATCGTGTTTTGGGACATGTGCGCAGATCTTGATTCTATTGATAGGTCTGCACTATGGAACTGTTTGTCGGGAAATAGAGTACCTGAGAAGTAA
>LUCM01000946.1:36579-49021 GCA_008360955.1 Fasciolopsis buskii | reverse complement strand
CTACCATACCGTGCCTTATTTTGTGTTCCTCGTTTGTGTGTGTGGCCATGTGGAGGCCAACAGACAACGTGGCAACGTGGGATGAGAAAATGTACAGCGAACTTAGGTAGAATAGGTGTCTCACGTCTTCGTGGTTGGGGTCCGAAAGACCCGTCAATTGGGCGGCTGGAGACACTTACGGATATGCCAGTGAACCGTGAACGTTGGAGATGATGCTGTCGTTTTCTATCGAATCAATGATTGAAAGAGTGTTTGTACAGTTAGACTGTTTTGTGTGTCGGCTGCAGCAGCAATTTATCTTTTCCCGCCTGTGTAGGTCAGCTCCATGTTTCCCTTGGATATTCGCTGTTTTTATAGAAACGTGTAACTTTGGAAAAATGCAGCGGTCAGTGAGGTTTGCCTTGCAGTTTAACGCTGAACGATGATGATGATGATGATGATGACACAAGGTCTCATTAGGCCAAACGTGGCAACGACCCGGGCGACAGCAAGTTGCCATATAATGCCAGAGCAACCGGTGGATACTGGATCCGAATCCTAGACCTCTTTGGGTTGGCAGATGATTAATCAATTTGACCACCGCCGGTGAAAAACGGAAGGGCAAGAACTCTCGCAAAATTCTCGTTTATTATCATGGTTAAATCCGTCATTTTTGCGAGTTTACTAGATTTGGTGTGAAAAATAGAATGAATAGTTCAAAAGGAACCAAACAAAAAAGTGTGATCGAGCAGCACCTTTGGAAAGTCACAGAGCCGCCTCGAGCGGTTTTATCGTCCAACAATGGAGCGGCCCAAAGTTAGCCCGCCACCGCACATGGCTACAGCGAAAAACGAGTGAAGATTTCTAATTTGGTGATTCCTTAGGGAGGTAGAATGAGTCTTCGCCTTCGTGGCAGCGGGAAAACCCCCAGAGATAGTCGCGTTTACGAAAATTGGCCATTTACGGTAGGAATTTTCTTGTACCTGACTCCTTGTTGACAAACAGGATATTCACGTCATAACGTGCCAGCAATGAACTTAAAACATGGGAGTGATCTGTATTCCATAACAAAGTAGAAAAAGCAAAAAAATCCATCAGAAATTGCACAAACCGTAGTGGTACTAATCTTAGGAAAAACAAATGGACCAGCAAGAGATCTTATGAGAAAGGCGCCAGACGCTCCAGCACGCAGTGCTGCATCCAACGTCCGTTGCATAACTCACATACCGGTGCAATCTTGACCTTCCTAGGTGAAAACTGACATTCCACCGAAATCCTGGTTGCTAGACCTTCCGTGCAACACAGATACGCTGTACATAAAAATCCGTCGAAGTCCTACTACCAAAGTGCTAATCGTTGACAGAAAACCGGTGAGCGGTGATTCACTGGAAAATTCAGGCGAAAATTTGATTCTCAATGGAGGACTGACCTAAACTGCACCGAAAACTCAATCGGCTGATTTTCGGCAAAATCAAGGTTTTTACCTGTTTCAGCCAAAAAGTGGCCCTGTGTTATGCTAGTAACCTGGTAGTACACTGAGTACGCCTCTATCTCCTTCGAATCCGCTCACTCATAGGGTTATGGAAACGTCCGACAGGTTATTGCGTGACACTCAAGAGGTCATTCCGGGTGACTTCAACTGCCGACAAGGGACGAGAAAAGCGCTGATGGAATGCGGCATGACATCGTAAACACTCACTTGAAGCGACATCACGACGTAGCTATATCGTTCGTTACGACCACATCCAAGAAATTTACACACATGATCTTTTCCCTGTAGCTTCCTGAGTACTGCCACCTCCATTTTCAGAACTTGCTTGGGCTGTCGAGCGGATTCCAGCTTCAACGCGACTTTCTCCTGGCAATTTATTTCCTGGGCCTCGTAAATCTCGCCAAAACCTCCGCCCCCGATTTTTTTCACAACGCGCCATTTATCTTTGATGATGTGCCCAGGTGAAACCAAATCAGTTTCAGAAGTAGCTGACGTCATCACACATCGTTATGACAAGGGATCAAACAGTAGCTCAGCCTTTAAATGGGCTCCTTCGCTCGCTGTAATCAGGTTCAGAAAAACAAACGTCGTCAGCACATACCAATATTGCACAAAAAATCCAAAATAATATTACTTAGAGGCTAGCTCCACAAACAGGCCGGACAAAATTCAGTCGTCAAAGATTCGAACACTCGCGCTGCAGGATTATGCGTGCCTGTCATAGATACAAACAAAATTCCGACTGGTTCAGTTTGGTGCACAGGATATGTCGGGTAGTGTAATGGTTACCTCATTTTCTTATGGGGCGCTTCTATTAAGTGGTGCAGCGCTTCGACAACGGAAAGGCTCAAGCCTAATTATCATTAGCCTTGTGTGGCCCGACCGTTGAGCAAGGTTGCGCTACTCGAGTAGTTATGACGGCTTGAAGTAGCTCAGGAGTGCAAGGCCAATCCCTTTTGACCCATTCTCAAAATTTTTACTTGTAAATAGAAGCCTCAGCTTAACCGAGAGAAACTGGATAGAGAATTGGGGCAGCATCTACACTCCAAAGCAAATGACTTAGCTACTTAGGCCATTACGATATGTGCGGCTCCCTGACTGGCACTAAGAAGGTGTTCCGTAATTTTGGAGACAGTCTCTGCTGGAGGAACTTGAAGTGTATGAATTGAATCATTGTTAGGGCTCCTTTTGAAGTTGCACTTTGTGAATTGGCAGCTAATGCAATCAGGGAATTCAAGGCAGATATAATTTCATGAGTGGAGTTGGTGTCACCCAGGGAGGTGCGACACAGTAAGTTGAAGGTGCTTTCTTAGTGCCCTTTGAGAAAAACGTTTAGGCCTCAAATGAAAAATTCGGCAATCAGGGCCAAACAAGAAAGGTTCAGTAAGAGGGTCAACAGGAAATTCACTGCTTAGATGCTTCCATTTTGGAAGAATGCGCAACTTAATGTTGGTTGGGAAGTGTCGGCTAACTGGTGATATGGTGAAAACAGATTAATATATGACCACTCTTCCTTAGAAGTTCGAGGTGGTTAATCACATCAATCTGGTGCACATCGGTCATAATGAGTGCAGCCGCCGTGGATGGGTTTTGGCCTTCGCGAAGTCTGGTGACGTCATTGACGATTTGAGTCCACGCTCTTCGGTGAATGATTTTTATTTGGGGCCTTCCAAAGGTTAGCCCATGGCAATCGGACTTATTGCGGTCGACGCTTGGAGACATGAAGTCACCAGTGATAAGGGCGGGGACGAAGCATTCCGTTTGAGTCAATGTATTACGTAAGTTCGGCATCAGCAGGCTCTCCTATTTGTTGAAATCCAGAGGTCCGTACACTACGGCAAAATGTAGTTTTCGAGCTGGAGGAGAGAAGTTGAACGAAAATGCAGTCAAATTTTCAGAATGTCTGGTGTTTCAGATTGAGGGGTTGACAGTTGTCGTGGCACAACACGGCTCCTCCAGCTGGGCCTTCAGTTCATTCCTGTCTGATAGGTGCAAAGCTAGTGATGGGGTATGTTATAATCACAAATAGCAGGAGCAATCCAGGTTTTGTGACAGTAGTTAGATTGAGCTCATTATCTGCCAAAGATTTAGCATTTGTTAGACTTTAGCAGCTGCGGTAAAAATCCTCGAGCACACGGCCAGTAGGTGCTGAGGGAATGAAAGTTGCATTCGATTTAGTAGATGGTGGCAGCGACGACGAGTGAGTTGGGCTGGAAGGGGCTCTGTGCTGGTAGGATGCTGGGTTAGTGGAGTGCCGTGCTATGCCATGGATGATTGTTAATCTCATGTAGGAACGTCCATCTAAATGTGTGGCACGAATACTGCTGCTCGTTCGGCTTCCCTGACTTTCCGAAAGGACAATGGTAACAATTTTTCTGGACCTGTTTTGATTTCACTACCGTGGCTTAGCGGTCCACTTGTCATTTTAGCGCTCATTTGCCTTTGCAAGGTGGCATCAGGATTGAGAGAGCTCCATGCTGCCTGTGTAGACAGGAATGTCCTCATCTGATGCTTGCGGCAAGTTGATGGTTTCCGACCCCATATTATCCAACTCGGTGAGGATTGGCCTCGTCCATTTAACCGGCTCCCTTTGTTTGCTTTTTGTACTCGGGAAAATAAACCGGTATGCGCAAATTTGCGAGGCTCGCAGGTTCGAGTTTCAAGAAAAAACGCCAACTACCTTATTTTCGAAGGTGGGAACACTTCTTCTTAGGAGCCGCTTTATTCGCCGCTGGCTTCTTGGGAGTCTTTTGCTTTTTCGGCGTCGCCTTATTTGCCTTCACAGCCTTAGTTTTAGATGGAATCTTTGCCTTATGCTTGGTAGGCTTTTTACTAGCCTTAGGCTCTTTGGGTTAATAGCCTTCTCAACTTTTGGTTGTCTTCCTCTTCACGGGTGTGGGCTTATGTTGAGCTGTCTTATTCCCTCCCAACTTCAACTTACCCGAGGCTCCCTTTTCGTTATTACCGACTCGAACTAGGACGCCCTCCAGCACTGCGTGAACAATCCCTCGGTAAAGATGGGGATCGTGTTTCTCGACATCAACCTTGAAGTTTGCGGCGATGCACTTCTTGATGGTAGGTAGTGTGGCTCCTTTAAGATCCTGGGCCGCGATGAAGGCCAGCCTTCACCATGTCGGTGCCTGGCGGGCGCGTGGCCGGATCCTTGGGCTTCGTGGCCTCCGGCGTCTTTGCTGGAGCAACTGCTGGCGCACTCATTACTGACGGACATCAGGACAAATACCGCACTCGGAGACAACTTACCTGCCATAGAAAGAGGAAAACGATTGAATTCAGGTGTTTCCCTGACTCCCCGTTGGTCACACAGGGTTTTTCTGCCTTTGAAAGTGGAAGGATATATTTTTTGAACCTCAAGGAGCATGTGACATCTCCTTTGAGTTGGCGCGCCACCGAGATTCCTTTAGTGAAATTGTCTAATAATCTCATATTCACTGGATACGAAAATCGTTCTAGAATTTCATGGGAATTATCCAAGTGCACTTACCAATAATGAGGTAAGGCTGCTGAAGGTCGTTGAATGACTAGTTGCAGACATTCCTGGAGAAACAATCTGATGCGAAACTTCCCAAAAAGTATAATTGCCCTAACAAACCTTTCGGCCCTACTGATATTTTTTGCTGCCTTCACAATTTTCTGTTAAGAAATCGGGCGCGCTCTTTCTGGAGTCTTTGCAGCTGGGAAAGATTTCGATAGGAACTTTTCGAGCTTAGAAGTCTCATCTTTTAGTGCAACTTCTGCTGCTTTTAGCAGGATAACTTCTATCCTTCGTTTGGCAACCTCAGCCACAAGAACATCTAGAAGCGTTGTATTGCCCATTACCATATTTTGGCTTTCGGGATTGAATCGTCGATGCACGTTTGATTCTCGGTATTCATGTTAGAATTGTACCTTGTCTGGTGCTTTTTATATGGTAGTAATGAATCACTGCAGATAAGCACGGAGGAGCCTGTTCTGGAAGGTTTTTGTGAAATCGGAGCACGGATTGACTAACCATTCTCGTGGTGGCGCAGATCTTTGACCAACGTTGACGAACATCAGGAAAAGAGGGCACTCAGTCCTGGTGAAAAATTTCGTCCACGTTTTCCATCTAATCTGCGAGTATAAAATAAGACAACTTGTGCAACACAGCCGCGATAATATGCCGAGAACTGAGATCCGCTCCCCTTCCCAGTTGCTTTTCGGGGCCTGCATAATAATAAAGCTTTTCATCATTAGTTCTTGGTGGATACGATTCTGGGCCGGTCATTCTCAGCTCTTCATTGTCGTGCAACATTGCTAGGACGATGGTATGATACTGATCAGATATTTACTTTAGTATTATCCTGGATCCGTGATATCCAATGGAATACGGATACATCAATATAGGCTGAATAGCTTTATCAGACTGTGCCATTTGTTTTACGCTGTTTTTCAGTTTCATGTCCAAGGGATGAAGCGCAATGCATTATTGAATTACAGGACTGGTTTTATATATACGCAACGCCTTACTAGCCAGTAGCCACTTGTATTTTTACATTTCCAATACCCATAAATCTATCTTCTCCCTCAGAAATTGGCTGCGAATCCCATGAACTTCATCGCATGAGACGTGGGCTTTTCGACCACCTGCAGCATTATCTGCGATAGTTCCCATTAACTGTCCGTGGCTACCGATAATATTTTCCCTCAGGGCAGAAGCTTCCAGCCATTTGGATCCCGCTGGTGGGCTCATGGCTTTTGATGACGTAATTTTTACGGGAGAACATTGTAAATCCAACGCAGTGTGATCAGAACGCTTCCTAGATTTGAATGGGAACACAAGACTGGATCGGATGTAACAAAGACAAAGGACGCAACTAAGATCAATATAAGAAAGAGCAAAAGCCAAACTGTAGCTCCAAAAGGGCATACTTGACAGCGAGAACATAATGCTTTGGTTTCCAAGGAAAAACTTTGTCCATAGGAAGAAATAGAATACAAGCGGTTAAATAACTCAACGGCCACCCAATAAGAAATTTCCTAACGCGTAGTCTTTAGCCGAACTAATTTTTGATTCTACAATTCAGGCTTCGGAAGGCAGCCGACATCCACTAACCTTGGTCGCACAAAACGGACAACAGAAAGCCAGTATGTGATTAGTTTACATGCTTGAAGATCCTTAAGCCTCCCGTCCCTCCTTCCAGATCACCAAACATGTATTCAGGATCACAGGCCCCAAATCTTCTGAAATTTGAAGTTGACTTGTGCAAATCAGTCTCATCCTCACTTAACCACCAAGTTCAACGTTGCACCTTGAAACATTCATGTCACGATGCAGATCCCCACTGCAGTCCCCAACATCCCTCATTCAATATCCCGGAAAAAGTCTGCGACGATGCGGTCGGTGTGGTTGGGGCATGCAGCCTGCCTACGCTGCCCGCTGACTCCAAATCTGGTCTCAGTGCTCCTTTCACTCCCAGCCCTCAACCCACCCAGTACAGCCCAACGTTGTCATCAAAGTGGATGCTAACGATACAAACCACATCCAAGAGGTGACAAAGCGCACCCATCAACAGACAACCAAGAAAAGCTAACACAAATTCCAGCACCTCTTTACTAAACGAACCGACCAGCCCTAGCACCTTAGACCTATCGAGATATTGAAGGCAGACCCAATATTCCAAGACATGGTCTCTACCGTTCACACCTCAATAGCTTCCCAAAGTCCTGCGCATGGACAACCACTTGGCCTAGAGCGTATCAGCTGGCCAAATTTCACGGATACCGTCAGGTATCATTCCGTGTCAATACATTTAGCCCAACCGTTATCTTAATCAATGTCACTTAACATATCATGAGATGAAATATATTTCCAACCCGAAAACTATGAGCTATGGGCCAAAATTACTGGCATCCTGCGACTGCTGGCATTTTCCTTACACTCAAGCAAGCCTTCCACTCCGCAGAACTGTGCCATTTCTGTCAAACCCTTTGTTCTCTCCAACCTACCTCCTTCCTACCCTACCTCCCCAGCATATGTCCCACCCCACAATTCCTATGTAACTCAATGTGGGTCGGCCAACATGGCCGTGGTGGTAATGTCCCCTAAGACAAAATGTAATGGGTCCGGTTTACGTTGCCCCGGCTTGAAAGTTAACCACTCATTGGGTGTCCTGCTCAATTTGCCTGACCGATCCTTAAATTTCAACTTCCAGTCCTACCGTCCTGGGCCGACGCTTCCGTACTCAAGTGATGCAACATCCTCACAACTAAAGGAAGCTGCAAATGAGAGGCAGAAAATTATAAAAAAATGGTTGGAAGTAAAAATGATGATTCACCAAAGGCTCTCAACCAACAAGAAACCAAGCTTTACACACTATGACTTCAATCAATGACAAGAGCTCTTGCGTAATAATTTTGTTACATCTATTACATGCATACTCCATGCTAAAGAAAATTCAATGTATCCTCCCTTTCCCACTCGTCAAATTTTGATTTCGTGATTATCACTGAGACGTGGCTCAACACACACTCCGGACAAAGCCACAACAATTCCCGGCTATAAATCCTGCAGGAAAAGCCGCCAAATGCAGATGCAGGTGGCTGCCATTTCTATGTCAGAGGATCCATACTCAAAATACGTTGTGTCAAGATATCATGCTTAGCATCATTCAAGATGCCGCGTGGGTCAGTGATAAGACGGGCTACGAATGCCTTCTTGTTGGATGTGTCTTCCGCCCCCTGGTTCTTGCCGAACTGCTGAATACTGCTTCCGACGTACCAGGTCCCAACCTGATCGCCGGAGATTTCGATGCACCTGGCATAAGCCAGCCCATGCCATCCACTCAAAATTAATCGCACTCCTTGATTGAAAGCATTTATAATGGCGGTGGAATCTAACACGAAATGGCAAAACGAGGAACCACAATATTCAAAACGTTTGGTGAGGAAATGAATGACCACAGCAAAGAAATGAACCGCTGAAGGACCATTGCATAAGTCTTGTTCAACTTTCTCAGGAAAGCCGAAAGGAGCGCTACGGCCGTAGCACATAGGGAATTCGCAAGCAGTTTAAAAACGGCAAAACGCTGATCCTCGTTTTATCTGATCTAGCGGACTAAACTAAGCTACGACGGGAAAAGAGTAAACCAAATGCAAAATGGACATGTGTAAATAAATTAGCGGCCAATTATTGCACCTTGAAATAAACTTGTGAATGTAGATGGCATAGGAATAAAGGGTAATTTTGTATTTGTTAAGATAGCCCACTGAATACGTTACCCTGTGCTGCGCCCGAGGGGATCGGGGGGTTTGGTAAATTACACGCAACTTCCATCAACGACGAATTTACTGAATGATCTGATATAGAAGAAAGCAAAAGAATCTCACGACTTTTCTGTTTCTAAGCCCTCAATCATTGCACATTTCTTTTGAGAAATGAAGACGGAGAGAAGGCGACCGTTTGTGAGATACCAGTCAGGTCCCAAGGACCGAATCGGGGCATAGAGGCGTTATAACGTTAGATGCAAGGCTGTTGCCAGTTTCAGGGGGAAAATTAGACGCTGTTACTTGCTGAAATGTTTTTAGAGCAGAATGGCTGCGAGATCAAAAGTCGTGCGGCAGAGAGAAACCACTCGTCGGATAAAATGTTGTTGCCTGAGTACCTTCGGGACCACTGCAACAAGACCCAATGTTGACGGCCACCAGTGTTGTGATACATCAACGGAAAGTAGCATGGGAGATTATTTGACACGGTTGCACGGCTACAATGAAAGATAACTATTATTAACTCTATGTGAAAGAGCATAGATTTCAGACACATAGCAAGGCTATAACTTGAAGGCGCTGTTCCTTATTTTGAATCCTATGGAGGCGGTAAAAGTTTGAGTTTGACCGCCAACTCAATTGTGAAGGAATTTCGCTCACTAACGTTGTGCTGCATAGACCGGATTTGCCACTAAGGTGATGGAGATATTCTGCACATTTTGTCTATGAACGTCATCCCATTTCTGCGGCATAAAATAGATCTTGCCGGTGAGCGTCAGCGTGTGGTTTGAAATTTTGCTGAGTACGTTTCCTAGCTTTAACCATTTCACCTACGCAGCGTTTGGTCTAAAGCCTTGTGTTTTGTTCAGAATAAATCCACAAATTTTTCTGCATATCGCTTTTGCGCCACCTTAGTCTCTTCTACATAGTCCGTTTTTCTCACTCGAATTAGTTTTTAACACCATGCCGCAGTGAAACTGCTTAAAAATTACTACCAGGAGAACAGGCGTGCCACGATCTGTGCCTAAATCGCAAATAGGAAGCTGCTCGGTAAAGCTAATTGATTTATTTCATGAAATAAATAAGAGATTTGAAGACTCGGAGAAACGATTGATCAGTGCTGTTGCCCAGCCGACTTCAGCTAAGGCAACTATTACCAAGCTGGCGCCACTCTCCCTTTTCATCGAGCCATCATCAAACCCCTCCTTGCACGACCTAGCTGGGGCTGGTCGATTCAGTGTTTCAGTGTCCTCTAACTCAACTAGACGTATCCGAAACAGATATAATGCTGTAATTTTCAATATTCCAGATCGCCAACCACTGGAAGAGGTCAAAGAAAACATATTGAAGGCGTGCAACATGGATCACCATCCTAGCCACTCTGTAAGACTAAGAAAAAAGATCCAACAAAAATCATGCCCGCTCCTGATGCAATTCCAAGACGATAAAGTCGCCCGTGAATTCATCCGGAAGAAAAATACCATCGCTGTAAACACCCTGTACAAATCTATGAGGATTGCGGAGGATAAAACATCGCTCCAACGTAAGGTACTTGGTCTCCAAAAAAGAAGCACCTCCGCCTCCTTCATTGTGCAAACCATTAAGTCTCCCTGTTATCCTTCTACACCACCAAACCCATGTTCATGATAACAAACCCGAAGAGTCCCTCTTAAACTTGAAGTCACTCTCCTCATCTCCCATCCAACTTCCACGTGAAAAATTGCACCTTGAACTATCCACTTCAGGGTGCAAGTCCCCACTGCAGTTATCTACAATCCCTTCTTCAAAATCCTAGCGGAAATCTGCAAATGAAGCGGCCAGTATGTTTAGAGCATCCAGTCCGCCTACTCTAACCGCCAGCCCTAAAGCTGGTCCTATTGTTCCTCTCGCCCCTAGACCCCAACCCATCCAATACACCCCAAATTTGTCACCGAAAGGGACGCTATCAGTGCTATCTACGCCCAAGAGGCCAAACACGCACCTCATTTCACACAACTAAGAAAAGATGACCCAAATTTCAGCACCACTTTAGTAAACAAACCAACAACCCCTGGAACTTCATACGCACCAAGACATCAAAATTAGGCTAGATCCTTCAAGTCCCCTGGTTTTCACCTTTCACACCCCAAAACAGCTGCTCAGCTCCCCGTAATTGGACAACTATTTGGCCAAACTCGCCTCTCCCCTCCATCTTCTAGGGATATCGTCAGGTACCACGCCATTCCGCCGCACCTAGCCCCACAGCAAACTCAGTGGATGCTACTGATCATACAACGGATAAAATGTATTTCAAACCCGGAAACCATGTGAACTATAGAGCAAGTTTACCGGCTCCCCCTGATTAGCCATATCTCCCATGAACCCTAACAAGTCCCCCTTTTCACAACTCCGTGCCTTTTCTGCCAAACCCTTTTTTCTCCCTTAACAACCCCCCTCCTGCCCTACCTCCCATGCTAATGGCCCACCCTGCTCTCTCTGTGTAACTGAATGTGCGATGGCAAACCTGACCATGTCGGAAATGTCCCGTGTGACTGAATGCAACGTGGACGGATTACATTGTCCCTGCCCACGAGCGAAGAACCCACCAGAAGTCATGCCAAACTCGCCTGACAGGTCATCTACCGTCCGCTTCCAGTCATGTTGCCCTGGGCCGACGATTCCCCATTAAAATGATGCAACATTCCTCCAAACAAAGGAGGCCCCAAATGAAACAATATTGGTTGAAACTAAGAAAGTTGACTCTCTCCAAGACGGTAAACAAACAGGAAACCGAGCTTCATTCACCATGACACCAATCAGCGGAAAGGGCTAATCAGGAAAATTTTCGCTACTACAGTTAAATGCACGCTCCATGTTGAGGAAAATTAAATATATCCGTGTTTTCACACTCTCGTCGAAATTTGATTTCATACTTATCACCCAGACGTGTTTGAATATCCACACTTCTGACAACGCCATAACTCTCAGCTATAAATCCTTCAGGAAAAGCCGGGAAGCCCATCGTGGAGGTGGCTGCTTTATCTACGTAAGAGAATCTATGCCAGCTACTTTGTGCCAGGGTGCAATGCTGAACACAATTCAAGATTGCGTCTGGGTTAGAGCTAAGATGGGCAATGTGGGACATCTTGTTGAGTGCATCTGCCGACCACCTAGCTCTGGCCAAAACGACTTTCTGATGACAACGCAACAAATGGGTACTGCTTCTGAACTACCAGGTCCCAAGCTTCTCGCTGGAGATTTCAATGCACCTGACATATGCTGGTCCACGCCTTCCGCCCCAGATTACTTGCTCCCTTTCCTTGTCAGCATCCTTCATGGCGGCTGGACCCAACACGTAACTAATCCAACGAGAAAACTCATTCTTGATTTGATATTTACGATAGGCTTAACTGACGTTCAAACGTCCACTAAGCCTAGTCTACCTGGGTGTGATCATTTGCCTGTTAGCTGTTCATTTACATTGCCCCTCCTGAATAGGTACGTCTTACCTAACCTAAGGTCGTATTTTAGAGCTGACTGGAATCGCCTACCTACCCTAGTTCGTAATTCAAACTGGGACGCATTTTTTCTATCAACAGAAGTACAACCGGCCGCTGACCAGTTCTACTCCAACCTGCACAAGTGCCTTGAAGCCATTACTCCATCCCACACGCTAAGCATGCCGCCCAAAAGAACTTATCGTGACCGAATAAACTGTAAGCTCGCTAAACTCCAGCGGGTCTTTTCTAA
>LUCM01000946.1:21931-35522 GCA_008360955.1 Fasciolopsis buskii | reverse complement strand
ATACCATACATATCACAAGACTTAGCGTCACTCAACTCCTAGGCAAACGATTGGATGATGAAATTTTCCGCTGAAAAAAGCAGCGTCATGGGGTACAAATGCGTTTTACCCCTAAGTGAATTCAAGCTTGGAACCCAATCCATCCCCGTTAATTGCCAAGTCCGGGACCTTGGCCTAAATTATTCCTGCACCCTAAACTTCTCGGAGCAAGCTCTCGTACAGGTGGCGAAAGCAAATAAATTAGTGGGGCTGTTACACCGAACTCTGAAGTTGAATGAAAGCAAACTACACCTCTTTAGGACCCACGTCAGACCCATTCTAGAGTATTGCTCTCTAGTCTGCTCTAACATGAGGCAGTGCGACAGAGTTGCGATCGAAAACGTCCAGCGTGCATTTACCAAGCAGTTAATTGGCTACTCTACAAGCCTAAATTACATGGAACGCTGTGAATCGCTGAAATTAGATCCCCTGTGGCTCCGACGCATAAGAGCAAACCTGGTACTCTTTAACAATATTATCACAGGGGACAAATGCGTCTCTGCACCTCGTGTTAGAAACCCACTCCCGTACTCCCTCCGTAATGCGGATCCTATTATAAATCTCCCTGTCCCAAAGACTTCCGTTAGAGCCAACTTCTTTATTGTTAGATATTCGTCACTGTGGAATAAACTCCCTCATCAGCTGCTCATTCTGTCATTATTATCTACTGCATTTAAAAACGAAGCACGCAAAGTAGCTACTGTACCCTATCTCATCAATCTATACCACCCATACTCACTCCAGCATCGAGTATATGAAATTGGATTGGCCTTCTGAAAAACGCATTGATGTCACCCTTTCGTTCATTGCGGAAAGGAAATTAAATCTCCCTCCTCATGTCATTAGGAGTCAACCTAGTTTCTTCCAATTCAATTAGAGCTCCGACACCAGCGCATGCTACTTTGTTACGTGCAGTTCCACGTCGGATTTATCTTACCGTTCCTCTGCCTGAAAAAATGGAACCTATGGCTCAGTAGTCTGACTTCAAATCCATAACCCATATCGTTCTAGCTGCGTATAGGGCAGCTCACTCATAGCCCTCTCCCACCAACTCACCTTACCGATTCCAACACCGTCGCCAACACGGTGTCGCAACCATAACCTGCAACCGTCTTACAAAATAAAAAACCATTCACTATTACCCTGACCCTTTTCATTGACTCTTCTCTTAATGCAAATGACTGGCCCGTAGAAATCACCTTGCTTCTGACGAACCCAAACGATACCCCCCAGAAGAAATAAGGCAAATGTTTTGGATTCCTTCCTTCTCACGCCGCATCAATATCTGTCCATTTTGGCCAATTAACACCTCAAGCTGTCGCTACGAATATAGAGTCCTATGTGGTACCCTCTCTTCTCATAATGACCGTTTACATCTACAGTAACCCACTGGCCCCGACCATTCCTTGCTCCGAAAGGCACGTGGAATTTGGTCAATCCCTAGTGCATCTGTCTTTGTAGTTCGATCATCATTTCTATCAGCAGCAATTATTCCGCGTCCGTCCTATTAATTGCCGACTCATTCTCCTTACTCACATTGTAGACGATCCTACCAAATACCAGTTCATCTGGTTTGCTCACAACGCAGACGATCCACACAATAGATTATTCAACCCACCTATTTAAATATATATATTTAAAAGAAAACCCGGATTCCTCAGCCACCGTCCAGATATTTCCAACTGCATTATGCGCCCCAGTAACTTCCTTCTTTGAGTTGCTCATAAGATTGCTCGCTACTTAATCTGCAGCTGGCAGCTAGGCGAGACTGCCATCTGTCTTTTTCTCTCTTCCAGGCCTCATGATCCTGTCTGGATGGAAAAACTTACTCCATGCTCTGGCAATTATCCGATCCCGGAAAGACGATATCTCTCTTACCGAACCATGCTTGAATTCCTTCCACCACACCACGAGTACGCCGGCGCTACCACAATAGTGCGTGGCGCGGTCAAACTCACCGCTTTGGCCGGCGCACATCGGGCGGGAAGCTTGGCTGCAGCGGTGTGCCAGTGCACATAGGCTTGTGGATTAAACCTCCTGCTTTTCATTTCTAAACGGTGTTTTCAGGCTGGGTGGCCAGCACTCGGTCAGCCCCACCAACTGGCAGTGTTGTGGTAAACAGCGCTGTAGCTCATAAGTTCATGTGCACCACTTTGTACTGGCTTTCTCTTGCTACTTCCTGAATTTCTTCTGCCTAAACCATACAAAACGGACTCACGAATGGACAGCATTTTTATTGGCATCTGATATAATTTGACGCTCGAAAGGCATCTTGGCAATCAAAAACAGCTTCAGGACCGTCATTCTCCATCAACCCCTGTTCTGTTCTGCGGAATTCCGGAATAGACCGATGCTCCTGGTAACAGTTCTTCACACGAGTCCACGCGACGTCGCCTCATTTGACTCCGGGCCTTCTTTTCCAACGCCACCTTCATCTCTAGACTAAGCTGAATTTTATAAACTCAAAGTGGCTTTAAACAAACCTCAAGTGTTAGTATTACGATCGCACAATTCCCATCCATTGTCGGCGCTTTCCTTGCATAACGGACTGTGCTTTCAGAATTTTTGAGTTTTATACTGTCTTTTTATATCCAGTCCGGTTTTCACTCAGTGTTTTATGCTCTGCTCCCTAACGAAAGTGGAGCAAGCTACCGCAGGGCAATATTAGCCATGAAGGATATGTTGCTAGCGACGGGTGAGGTTAGGACGATAATCGTCGACCGCAGCTTGGCGTAGTTGAACACGTTTCAAGCTGCATACCCGGAAGCAGGTGTAATATCTTGTCGGCTTCATGTCCTCATGGACATGCGTCGCCGCTGCGGTAGCCTTCCACTAAGTGTCGAAGGGGATGAGAAGCGCATTCATCAGAGGATGCGCAATTTAGTGTTTGCATCCACGAAGGTCGAATTCGATAATTTTAAGGCTGCAATAAGAGTTCGTTGTCCGTCGGCGCTTGCATACCTTCAACGTGCGTGGCTGCCGTATGAGTCAATGTGGGCTCAGTACAGTGTAAAGTGGGCACTAAGTTTTGGTATTTTTACCACTAATACGGTTGAGGTAGAAAATAGGCATTTAAAGCTTGGTCTCTCAATGAAATCCACGCTTTTTAATGTCTTCTTGCGAACAGTGTGGCGCACTGAAGAGTTAGACGAAGCTAGGTCTCGCCGCGTTATTAGGGAACTTCTTGGCACTTACGTCCCACCCACAGGCTTGCAGACATACGTTTCCCTGTGAAGCAGAATTAATCAGTTTGCAAGAAATGCACTTTAGGCCCACCTGGAAGCGCATAAGTTAGTTCATCTTCAGAAGGTAAGCGGGCCTTTGGAGGTAGGTTGTTCCAGATCCTGCGGTGCAGGCGTTTTGGTGGGCGCTAAGCCGTCATGCACATGCACTTTCTGGAACCAGTGGCCGTTACCATGCAGCCACATATTGCGTGTTAGCTCATTCCTTAGGTATGACGCTACGAGACTTCCAGTAGGCCGATGGGGATATGAATGCGAGGGTTACACACGCCAGTCGCCCTCACCCGAGAAGGAATGCGGCGTAGCGGAGGAACATTTACCTTTCAAAAATGGAGGTAAGATGTACCTCTTTGGGGACGCTTGTCAGGACATTTACGTGTCTTCATTGACCGTAAGCGAAGCCGCGTCAGGGCGGTTACTAGAGCAACTGCGGCGCATAGCTACGTTGATAGCGGCGGGTAAAGAATTCACCTTTGGTGCCCATGGAGCACCACGCAGAAGTTAGCACGCTCGTCGGTAATACCGTTCGCAGTAATGGGACACAAAGAATTATGAAGACAGTTGAAGTGGTTGCCGACACGTCGTCATCCGTTTCGTTGCCTATGCCTTCAAAACGTAAGGCTTCCATTGCACCCAGGGATATCGACGACGTTGATATAAAAATCGCTGGTTATCCCTTACAGTTGGTTAACTTCGGGAAGTACGCTTTCATGACTTCCGCTAGCTACAGACCGCAGAAGTTGAAGAAATGCAGGCATTTGGGGCCACCACCTTCACCAATCAAACAGGACCTATACGTCGTCTGCAGACTGAAGCAACCCGTGGTGGACTTGGGCGACACAACCGAATGGATGCAATGCGAAAGACGCCAACGTTGGATTTACTCGCGTTGCGCCAACTATCTGGGCCGAGAGGTCTACATCTGTGTGCATTGTCTATCAGCAGACGGTAAGTAATAATAATACTAATACTCACCATTTCCATTGCAGATAGACCTGAAAAGCCCAAGACCACGTAGGACGGACGAATAGGATGAAGAGTACGCCGGAAACCCACGGAAGTCGACGGAGGTGCAAGGAACAAGGACCGCGAGAGAGACGGGGCCGACGGGAACGGCACCACGGCCCCATTTGGGGCCACAACTATCCGATTACCAGCACCGATTTCCAAAATCGGTTATTTCTGCTATGGCTTCATTGTGTGGATTACGTTGTTGGTACATGAGTCTTCTTTCACGTGCGCAACAAAGGTTGGAGTTTTGGTGCTCACTCGTTTAGCAGTAGTGAAACTAGTCCACTATACGCATGCAAATGTTAGCAGCGTAAGCTGAGGCAGACATAGGCTTGCATTGGTCTAGAGGTGCTTATGGGTGTTGTTAACCATATATACCTGACTAAAAACAGCCATGGCCCGGGGCTGCCATAGGGGTCGTACGTTTTTCCGTCGGGCATTTAATGTTAAAATAACTACCTTAATGGGCAAACTGCAATATATGCATATATCGTACGACTAAGGGGTTGACGGATATATGCATATATTTTCAGATTAGGAAATCATTGCATGCGTTGACATTAAATGCTATACCGAGATGCGTATATGTAGTCTTCCCCCATGGGGCAGAAAATGTTTATCAACAATTGTTTATTACGTAATTTGTCCGTGTCGATGCAACAACGCATTTCATATACATGTATAGTGGGAACATACATAGCTGTATATATAAACATTTCTACATATATATATATAAATTCATGTACGTATATTTCTACTCCATACATACACGTATATGAATTTATTACGTTTCGCCATGTAAATGTCCAGATTATGTGCTTATAGGTGTGCATCTATTTATTTACCTGTTTACGTTTCCATATGTACATATAGAGATATATATATGTACGTATGCATATACACACTTGTACCACTTTCAATCGATTTACGTAATAGCTACACGCATAAAATCGTCAGACTAAATTCATGTGACGATTATGCACCAAAAATGTCTATAAATATTACATCAGCCCGGTGCACACGTGTTTACATGTATATAAATATATGTACATATATACATATTTGGGTAGACATATTCGCAAACCTGGGGCAGACAGATATTTATATATATTTTCAATTTCCCAGCCATCAACCAAAATATGTCATACAAAAAGTTAATTTTCACTATCACAGCCAATACTTTTTACGGGTTTGGCATGCTAAATGGACGTTTTTTAATATTCTGTAAGAAATAACGTCAAAATCATCCTCCTAGCTTCGCTCCTTCTGATTGATTACATTTTCACCACGTTGAAAACTAATAAAAGCTGACATTTAACAGCAAACGGTACCAGTTACCGCCGGATGGACAGTTGGTAATTAGCGGTTATCGCAGATGGGTAGGTTGCGTCCAAAGGTTTGAACGCCCGCAAAAACACGGCCGTTTCGCGAGGTTGGATGTTTCGTCAGTGCCGCCTTTTTGATATCCAGACTTGTTTTCACTCATCTCCATTCCGTTATCACATCCATATTGATCCTTATCTGCACCATATAACCCTCTTGATTATCGAGTATCCCGGCTAACAGGCGGCGACAGCCATTGCCCTCCAACCATATTTTGCGCATGCGATACGCACCTTTGCTGCATTCAAATATAGTATTACTCGCAGTGCAGGACTGGAAATCAGCCACGGAAAAATCTTTGCGAACCACTGTCTAGCTTTGATTTAAAACCCGAAACGCCGTGCTCGAGAAATCACATTGGCTGGTATGATCTTGTGAGCGAAATCAAATTAGATTGTATGTTCGGTTTCTGTTTTCCGTGTGTTTTATTGCCCAATTTTGATCTTTCCATGCATATGACTCTCGTAGGTCGAGAAATGTACGAAACAAACAAAGCTTTCAAATTACTTAAGGTCGCTCCCATCCTCTCTCTCTTCGATTTATATTGTTCGTATTTTCTGTGCATCATCTATGTAAAACTTGATCTTACCTTGCGCATGCATCTCGTAAATCGAGAAGTATAAACTATTATTATTATTATTGCTATCTTCAAGCAAATATTCCCTCCAAGACAACAGCATTTCGGCTAATTTTGTGGTCCAATTTTGGCATCAGCAAAGAGCCCGAACAGCGTTGGTTGATACTGCGTTCCCCTTAGAATGGTCGTATCTTCATTCTTTGTTGACTATACCAAACAATAAGCCTCAGTAGTTTAAAGGTTTGCTAAACATATCGCTTTTGTTGAAAGTTCCATGAGAAATTTCAATATAGGTGATTCCGTGATTTCACCCTAGGAATCTAAGTAAGCCCGTAAACAAACCAGAAAAACCTCAAATCAAGGCGAAGTTCTCCTAACCACTTAGACACCCAATTGAGTACGGCTAACGAATGCTATACCATAAACTCCTAAGTTTTAGGCATTGGGTCGACTGAATGGAACAGCTAACTAAAGGATTTCGGTGGAGGTACAAAGGACTCCATTTTTACCTAATTCGATGACGACTTTGGGCGTAGCTAATAAGTTCTAAAGCCTGAACCCGTATCTGGGGTTCCGTCAAAATCACTGGTAAAACAATTAAATAACAGTTATCACGCCCGATCAGTGATTAAGAGGACGCTTTCCTGGGTGCTGTTTATCGCAATTCTTTCCACTGCCAATACTATTAGCCTTTAACTTCCACCGGCCACGGCTTCCAAATGGAAAACATCTTCCATATTGTTTTTCCAAAACAGAATATCACTAGTCTAATGGTCTTAAAATCGTCCAACGAATGGCATTCGTTCTGACTATTTAACCAACCAAACTTGATTCTGTGCAGATAAAATAAAAAATTGCAATCAACGTAAAACCTTAAAAATTCTTGATAAACCAGGTGAAATTTTTAGTTGACTAAACGGTTAATGTTCTCCTTTCGAATCCACTCTTGCTTTTTACGGGTTCCCATTGGTTTCTTCGGAAGATTCATGATCTGATTGCGACTACCGCAACCGTTTCCAAAGAGTGAACTTTATCATTGTCCTAACCCGGGTGGGGCTTAAATAATTTTAAGTTGCCCCCATAGTGGAAGAGCAACTCTTAAATACTCCTTGAAACGTTTTACTCTTGTTTTTGGTGATTATCATTTTCCCTCAAAAAAGGACCATTTTGCCACTTCAGGGTGATTATTTCTTTTTTTCTCAAAACTGTTATTCACCGAAACTTTGATAAAACAGATTTTTTGCTAGCTTTGAAGTCATCCATACAAGAATGCAAACGACATTTAGAATTGCTGTCGCCACTCATGACATCATCTTTTGGGGATAGAATTGCAAGCCCCAACAGCGAGCAGTTTTGAATCCTCAGCTGCCGTATCCTGCAAATCAGCTAAATCTATCCTTACTCGGTTTGCTTCTGTAACATCCTAAATTATGTCTCCCTACAGGCAAAAACCAATATTTCTTCTCTACGGACAACGCCGGAGCCATATCCCATGTGCTTCTGTGAGAACAGTTGAGGGCCACCCGAGGAGGAGGCAACAATCTTACCTCAAATTTGGGTTTAAATCGCCCTCTTAAAACCAGTCCTAGCCCGACAAGGGCCAGCCTCCCTCACTTGAGGCTTTATCAAACACAATCTCCATTCATGCATCCCCCATTAGCCCTTACTACGGTCCTATGCAATACTAACTAGTAACTGACACCGAAAAAGTGCCTGTCCAAAGTTTCCTCGCCAGAATTTTGCCCTTACATATATTTCTCGCCGAAGAATTCCAAAAATTTCTCTTAAAACCGGCTCCTCCCGATGCCCTTTGGTCTAACCTATTGCTCTCCCATCGTTGCAGGTCATCTCCACTAATCTTACGCTAAATAACACAGAAAGTGTATATTACTAGACTTACGAGAGTAATAAGCAGGGCAATATCAAATTTTGTGCAAGGATGGTGCAGTAGAAACACGGAAGGCAAAACTAATATTGAAAGATTAATATGTGCTCACATAACCAGAATCTGCAAATTGAAATGTTAGACGCAAGTTTTCCAATTTGAAATCAAAGCTTGACATGACCTCTCCACACGTTAGCCGCTAGGGCAGAAAAGTGACACTGCATATTTTTCCTGCTAACAGTCTCTGTCGTTAAGCCCCTCAGATTTTCATGCCATCACCCTCCTGACCTCTCAGGTACCAATGGTCGACGAATACTACCTGAACTCTCGCCCCCAAACTGACCTATTCCAACCTTTGGGCCTTTGGGCCTCACAATTCACAACCTCCAAGCCATTCTCCCTATAGCGCCCGAGGGCCCCACACCAGTCACCTTTTCTTAGACACTAAATTCTTGACTCCAAAAGATTCCTCTGATAATCTTTACTATCATCGTTCCGTAACGCATCTATCACAATCAGCGGTTTTTATAAAGCGATGCAATATGGCACTTCACCTGTCGGACATTATCACTGATCCTAGATAAATTTACTCATACCTATTACTTCTAGAGCATTATCGGGCTAAAAGAACCCAAGAAAGTGCCTTAATCCCCTCCGTAAACTCAAAAACGTATTTACAACAGAGCACCTCAGACACTGGGGACTAACCCGCGACAGGAGACCAATTCCTTTTCAGCCCTCGTTTCGGCAAAAGCGGCAGAGTTTGCCTTGCATTTATAAAGCATAGCACTTGTGTCTAGGATAGTTCATGCCCCAGCAACCAATAACCATGGCTTCCTAAGTGCAGCAAACTTGGTAAAAGGAAAGCACATGCTTTTCGGTCACGCCTGCGCTCTCCTGGAGGGGAAGTAAGAAATGTTGCTCACGCCCCGTAGATTCATTTAAATCTGCCTTAAATCACCAGTGGAGTGCTTAAGTTATCGCCAGAAACATCGCCACATATCCCGGCTAGTGCTGTCTCCTTAGGTCCTCCTCGCACGCAACTCCTAGGTGGTCCCAGCATGTAAGCCAGCCCACGTGTGACGCAAACGCTTGATTTAATGTTAGCCTTGAAAGTGACCAAGATTAGTATCAGTAAAATAAATTTCTCCCTATAACGGACATAAAACAGCGCCAGATAACTTAACGGTATCTCCTACAAACGGCAATGGTAGAAGCATCATTCTCAGATACTCCCTTCTTGCCAAATGCGCCCATGCTCCAGCCACACCTTTCGCATCAAATGGGATAACCACTTCCTCACTGCGGACCTCCAGGCAGCTCCTCGTTCAGCTTATGCTAAACTCCTCACATGCCTTCCTACGTTCGCCGGAGCCCATTAACCTGCATTAAGAACCATGCACCTAGGAAGTCTAACCATAGAGAGGAAATTCCTATCGCTGCATAAAATGCTACGGCCTACAAGGGGGTTCTCCCTCCGACCATGTATAAACTGGTTGCGCAAAGCTCCTACGGCTGTCAGGACAAATCAAGTCAAAAACCAAAAGCCGCATGCAATCTTCTATTTAGGAGTTCATAACGGAACTTGTTGTCGTTGCTGCCTGCACCCTTGATAGTACAGCTGGTGAAAGTCTATCCTGATCCGATCAATTTCATCTCTGACATCTAGCCACGAAGCAAACAACTTCAAACCTCGTAACCTCAGAACACCCTATATGTGGAATTGGAAACATATCGTCATGCTTGCATAGGCCTTGGTGGGCCTTTCCGCCGCTCTGACTGGCCGTTTCGAAAGCCTCCGCGCTCAGAACCGCCTCCCAAAACTTCATCCGCGAACACGGGACTATTGCTTAACAGGCAGATATTATCTCTATATTATTAGTCACCTCATCCGTTAAACCCACGGCGCCCAATCAGAACGCTGTACATTTATCTCACCTGGGACATTTGCTCTGAACGTCTTTCCACAATAACTCTGCCACTGGGGTCAACCCTAGGACACTTTTCTGGTAGTCACACAAACCCGTCAAAGCCCCCAAAGAATATGCTGCTTACCATGAGTTCATCTTTAAAAGTCATCGATTATTTATTCTCGAAATGCAATTCTTGCCCGAAATGAACTAAGTCCCTTCAAAGAAAGACCCCTTTTTCCGTACCCTATGTGCCCTCACTCCTGTTCGTTTCAACTCTCGACAACGCCATGTATTAACCCAAAGTCAAAATCTGTCAGTGGAAGACGTCATCAACAAAGTCCGAATTCTACTTTTTATCCACAATCAAGAACCATAGAAAACTTCCCACCACTGGTTCCTCCCGGTCCACCTCGAAAATTTTACCTGCTGCAACTCGCCGAATACGACTACCAAAACAACAAACCCTCTGTCGTTTCGGGCTTGCAGTCTTCGAATATACATTACTGGACTAAAAAGTGGGGCAAAACCCTGACTAACTGTCTGTGTGCTCCCTTGCCATGCTTCTATGGATGAAATGCCGCCACCTCTTATGAGTTTGCAGGAATTCACGACTTATCGGTCTGCTCTCAGATATAGGGACCCGTACCAACCCGGTCCCAAACGTGTGCAGCTTCCTGCGTGCCGCACCACCTCCTTCCAGACTAGCCGTTCATTTAATAGACGCTTGGCGACTTCCGCTACTATTTTTAGTCATTGTCTCCTTTCACCACATACCTTGGAGGGTTGCAGAGACAAAGACTGCAATAATTTATTCTCTGACATATCTTCAAGCATAACCACCGATCGTTCAGAACTCTTCTTAATCCCATCTAACTTTACAGTTGCTGCTAACTACGCAGCTCGCCAATGGTTAAATTTATGATGTCTTCTACTACCGCATGTTCTTTTAGAATGCCTATACACCGATTAACTTTTCGATCACCAAAGAATTCAATACGGCCATAATTCGTGCCCCATCCAAAAATGCCGGAACAAAAGTACACTCCCCCTACTGATCAACGCTGATACTCTAACGAGCAACGATGGACCTCTACGATCCGCAGCACTCTCCTTTAACCCTAATGTATTTTTTGATAGCCTAAGCGTAGTTACCCAAATCTTCCTCCTATTATCACCATTTCTGATGAGGCTTAAATCAGTTCCCAATAATCTTTGCTGAGGAGTTTAGGGAGGATGTCTCGCCTGCATAACGCATCAGATTCAGGTTCCGCTCATGGATCAATTTACGCGCCGCACCAATTACATATTGCCCTGATCACCACTATCAGCCGAAGTTGAAAACACCCACTGCTTGCATCTACCGCTCCTCTAGACGAACTGGGACATATGGGCTCCATCACCTGCCTCTTCATTTTGAATTAGACCAAAGTGCGGTAAAGTTACAACCAGCGACTTTAAACTTCCCGAGTAAACTGTTTACTATTCCCTATTACCAAAATTTCCCATAAAGGCATCCTACTTTTGGGCCTCAGAAAATGGTGGCAGAACGTTTTAAAACCCGCTCAAGGAATAAACGACCTCCATCGGTTATTTTCCTTCACTGTTTCTGAGATCAATATTGACGTGCAGGAAAATATTTAGAGTAGTGATCACAAACAAGTACAATGCAGTTGCGCGCCAAATCCGGCTCCAAGTGAAACAATCAAGTTTCCACACGCCAAGCGGGCATCAGTCATAAATTCAGTTCACACTATATACTGGGGCCACTGCTTACTTGCGGCAAACCCCAAACAGCAGCCGACTCTATTTATAACAATTTTTCTTACGTTTATATTCTCAGACCACCTGGTGGTCAACACCCACGGTTCAGAAGCTATTGACTTATCACCACGGAGTGGATAATGGTTCCAATTCAAAGTAAAGTATGCTTAAAAAGGATTTTCTCTCATCCTTATAGTTGACCAGCCAGCTAAAGCCCTCGGCCTTGCTAATAAAAAGCGCCTAATGAACCAAGATTTCACTGCGCTCCGCCGAGCTAATGAACAGGTGAGGCTTGTTCAGTTAATTTTGGCGAGCTCCACGTGAAATACTCGTGGGTTGGGAAAGTTCATAACTACCTGCATGCTAAAAGTGGAAACCGGAAAAGATGCTGCAATTTTATACTTACCACAATTCTTCTTTTGCTTCTCGAACAGCGTCTGTTGCCATGCCTGCTTCGCCTCCAAACCCGCGCGCTTTCCTCTGCTGAATAGTTTGAAGTTCCCCGCTGGCTAATTCACTGCTACAAAAACCGTTCCTTTTTTGGGACCTATGGTTTTTCTCCGGCCTAACTCCAGTAGGTGGTCCACATATCCCGTTTTGTTTTATAGACGTTCATCTTATCATTTGAAAACTGTATAGTGCCTGCCCAAATGGGACTTCCTTTGCTGTCCTCTCACATGAAAAGAAGAGCTCGCAGTGCCAGTCCATCAACCATACCTCCCTAATACGGAGTGCATTGCAAAATGCAAAGAAGTCTCCCGTGAAGGATCACATTCTTCCAATCAATGTGGGCTATGGTGACCAACAGACTTCAATGAATCAAGATCTTTTGGCACATCAAAGCCATCACGTTTTTCTAAGCAGACCACTTGTAGGACAGTAAGGGTCGATCCAATTTTTACTCTCAAGTTCGCTTTCTCAAGTTAGTAGGCAGCGAAGTCCTAGCCTAGATAAGCCGGGTTAGAGCTCGTGGAATGTCACAATCCGACTGTCCCCACTACCCCGAACCGCAATGTAGTTGCTAATGGAAATATTCAGCCTTCTTTTAATAAATAGCCCGTGGGTACATCTTTTCTTTCGTCCCACCATGAACGCTGGAAACCATCAAAACTGGGTCTATTGTGGCTTCGCTGACCAGTTCTTGATTTGGTTTTTTTCTACAATTTAATCAAAAAAGTAATAGCCACCTTTTTCAGAATAAAATTTTTAAACATTTGGTTATACCTTTCCAGGTTTTTTTCTACAGCACGACCGGGTGGGTGGACAGAATATGTTTCATTGCCCACATGGGCCGACGGTATTCTTGATCTTAGCTTTAAAACTTTACAACTGATATTGCAGTTGAACCATCTGTCAAAGGAGATTATAGCACTTCTCGATTCGCTTGAAAAAGAGAAGGAACATCAAGCGTTACGCTGCACCAACAATGCTGGAGCACTAGCAAAACTACAGCTCCCTACCATCTTCTAATTAGACTTTGCGACTGCGATGAGCATCAGTGGTGCGTACAAACACCATGCTCCTTTCAGTATTCCAGTTTTGCTATTCGCCCCCATTTTGTACCCAAATGTTAACGTAATTACTCGATGTAACTTGCAATGCCCCTGTGACATTTAAACATACAACCAAGCGTGCCTCTTGACGTATTCGAGAATTATACCCGTGTATATATATATATATAATAGACATCACGTCTGTTATAAACAGGGGCATATGCATGAGAGACCCTCTACTGATATCAGAGGGGTTGAGCAGCTATTTTTCCTCCTCCATGTTAACC
>LUCM01000946.1:2465-18873 GCA_008360955.1 Fasciolopsis buskii | reverse complement strand
CGACGACTAACAAACATGTACACCCTACATACTACTAGTCCTCGCGCATTTCCCGGGTTGTACATATTCCCGGTGTCACCCAAGTGAATAATAATTAATGCACCTGTCAAAAATAAGGCCGCCTTTTTGCGTTGGACAGGTGACGATCTTCCAAATTCTCTTCCAACCTCCACCGGAACCTTGCTAATAAGGCGCGCGTCATCGGTGCATATAAACACCTCGTTCCTCTTAGAACGCTATTTTTTCTTGTCATTTCGTTCCCACATGTATACTCACTTCTTCTATGCATTTTATAATTCCCATGTGACATTTGATCATGCAATCAAACATTCCTCTAGAAGCTTTCCAGAAATACACCAGTATATGTAATTGAGATAACATTTCCTGACTTCTGTCATTCCAGATATATCTTTAGGCATCAAGCCTTTCAGTGATTTGCAACGAAGTGTGAAACAGCGGAGAGGGTGGCCAAAATCCACGCGCCATGTACTGGTTTTCATTGTCGGTGATAGAATGTTAATAACACAACAGTTTTAGGAGATTTAATTTGACAACATTGCTACTACCACGAGCAGTCTTTCCCAAAGCAAACTTTGCAACCAAATGACTGAGGGAGCGTTCACGTGCTGACGGATGTTCAGCGGACTGTGTGTGAATGCGTGTTTTTTGAACTGTGGGCCGAGTGACAGGTTAGTCGTCTTTCCCGTCATGCGCCCCTCTAGTAGTGAGGTCAGCTAGCATAATGGCCTTTAGAATGCTTGCTTCTCAAGGATGTTAGGGTTGTCCATATCTCCAAAATCCTTGCCCCGTCATTCCAATTGATGCATGTGGATTGGATGCTTATCTCCAGGGCCTTGGCAAACTTTTGTTTAGAGCTTGTTCGGATTCCACGTTGGAGCACCTTTATGAACGAAAATGGGAAGGCAATAACCGTACAGATTTTTTAAACATGCACGATACTTATACTGCGATAAACTGGACATTGCTTTCAATCTGCATTTGACATCAACGTAAACTTATTTTCCTGTTTCAAGTCCTTCTGGATATCGGGGTCACATAATGTGACTCACAATGATTGCGATCCATTGAGCGGACGGGTTCTCCCAATTACACAGATTAACGGCCGAAGCCGCCGCCCGTGTCTAACATGCGTACCTCGTTGACATCTCATAGCCACGAAGGCAGCCACACTAATAATCCTGTTTTGGATGCCGCTACCGTTGTCTAACGCAACCACCACCCCAAATTTTCCCCTCGACCACCGCGGCTGTCACTATACCAGTGATTGGTATTAGCCAAGCTTTCACAGTCAAACAAAAGAGCAAAGAAACCCGGTTTTGTTTCACACTGGCTTACCAGCGTCAGATACACTATTCAGTGCATATCGTGTCAATCCTCACTCTCCTCAATGCCGACGGCATTGCTGTTCTTCATGTATTCAGACAATGGCTAGCCAAAAACCTTCACCAGTGTTCTTCGTCCCTCTGCATTTTTTAAAAGGCTTTTGACTATTTACTGGGCTCCAAGATCCATAGTAAAATGACCGACTTTCTATTTTATATCCATTATAATAGGGGTATCTGTCGGCCATCAATACTCCTCCCGTCGGCTGTTTTTGTCCGTTTTGACAATTCTGTACCTTGCATTCATGGTCTTTGGAGACTTTCTTCATGGCAGCTTACCGTTCATGTCCATTTTGTGGACCTGTTAAATCCGAATACTGCAGATACCTCCACACTCGCCGCCATATTCCAGTTAGACTCTGTGCCTGCGATACGCATCACTGTTGCGTATAAACACCGTGTTCCTTTTGTTATGCCAGTCTTTTTATTCCCCTTCATTTTGTTCTCGAATGTTTACTTACTTGTTCGATGTGACTTGCAATGCCTCTGTAACATTTGGACATACAACCAATCATGCCTACCGAAGTATTTGACAAATACACCAATATACACATTTGAGGGCTGTTATCACAACAATTCTAGTGGGTAGTGCTGACCGAGTTCTGGTCGCCCAACCTAAAAGCGCCTTTGAGGGGTGAACGCAGGAGGTGTCATCCGCCCACCTGCGGCCGAGCTGCCCGCCAGTACAGTGACTAATCTAATTTCGTCTTTTAAATGCTATAGATGATGTTGACAGGATGCGCAACTGCTATAAAGAAATTTTGCTCTGACAGATGTCGTTGGTACTTGATATGTAATAATGAACTCTTTATTTCGAAGGGAATTTTAGAATCTGCTTCTAACACGGGGTGCCGGGTTGTAGCTGTTCCGTGTTGTAGTATTACTGAACAGCGCTAGATTTGTTCTTGTACGTCGGAGCCACATGGGACCCAATTTCTGGGGACTTACAGAGGCCCAGTTAATTTAGGTTTGCAGAGTAGCCAATCAGCTGCTTGGTAAAGGTACGCTGGACGTTGACAATCACAACTCTGTCCCACTGTCTCATGTTTGAATAGACTAAAGAGCAATACTCCAGAATGGGTCTGAAGGAAATTCTAAAAAGATGCAGCTTTCTTTCTTTCAACTTCATGGTTCCGAGGAGAGGCCTCATTAAACGATTTGTTTTCGCAACCTTTGTGAGGGGATATTCCGAAAAGTTTAAGACGCAAGAATAATTTGGGCCTAGAGCTCGAACCTGACAGTTAACAGGGATGATCTGGTTACCTGTGGTGAGTTCTCTAGGGGCTATAAAGCACTTCAACCCCATGATGGTGCTTTTATCAGCAGGGTATTTCCTCAGCCAGTCTGTTGTTTAGGAACTGAGCGGAGCTACATCATGCGACACGTTACTTATGGTGGGCTTCAAAGCTTCAGATGGAAAAGTGCAGACGATTTTGATGTCGTCGGGAAACAGAAAAGGGGAGCTATTTCGGCTAACTTCAAAGACATCGTTGACATATAACAGAAAGTGAAGGAGGTGCAGTATGCTGCCCTGAACTACACCGCTGGTTACTAATCCAGGTTCGCATATCAAGCCACTTACTTTAACTACCTGCTTTCCAAAGGACTCGAATTTGCAATTGATAGTGAGGTGCCTGTTCATTAATTTAGGGTTAATTGTGGCGGTTAATTACGAGAACCAAGGAACCAGAACGTGAAAAATATAAGGCTAGTATAAGAAAGTTTGAGAATAATGATGAAAGCTGGCCAATTATTAGCCCTAGCAAGCTTGGATAGAATTATGTGGAGTGGGCATCATCACCTAATCTAACGCCTGAGATTGATTTTATTGCCACTGACCTGGGTTGTGGCTAGGAAATTGTGGACAAGTAGGACAAGATTCAGGGTTAACCAAATGCGAATCAACACAAGGCCATTGAATTGAAGGATCAGAGTGGAAGCAGGCTAGACTTCGCGCAACGCCAAAGTGACATAAGAAACCCAAGGAATGGACGGATCGACTTGAACTTTGGTTTTAGCGGGACATTAACAGTTTCGTTCCTTGAAGGTAAGACCACGGGAGGCAGCGTGAACGGAAGAGTGCTTTGGACGGCTTTCTGACATTTTCCTTGGGATTAAGGGGATAGACCATAGGTTGGACAGCGCCACCAGTTTTATTGTTAGAAACAGGCTGCGGTGGCTCCAGGTAAGGCCGTCCGGCCAGTGACTACATAGAGGAGGTTGAGACTTTGCTGCTAAAGTCAACAGATTGCATGAGTACGATGCCATCCAAGCTCACCGATATTGGTAGCTAAGTAATGAGGTTTCAAAATGTGGAAAAATTTCTGTATTGTGTCTATAAGGATTTCACAGAATTTGCTCGTAACCTACAAAATGCTATTTTGCTTATCGGTCTGCTGCCCTGGGAAAATCATGATTCTTAGAATATTGCTATTTCCAGCAACCCGTTTGTAAACATTAGTAAACTCCACTTCCATCGATGTACCCTTTAATTGGAAGGCAGACAATTTCAGCACCGAGATTTCTTGCCCAGCCTTCTACAGATGTAAAGCTGACACTCCATGTTACATTTATTCAGGGTACGGGGCCCAACTTTCCAGGCGGCAAACGATCATGAGCGTTTGGCACAACGTAGGTTGTCTAGGCCATTTTTACACCCACAGACTTCCGTGATACCGGAGCTAAACTACCGACAGGCTCCACCTAGTCTCTTAGATGTGGAATACTCCTTCAATCCCCAGAATTCACAACGCAGAAATTGATGGAGTAATGGTGCTTCCGAGTTACTATAGCTTCGTTCTAAAGACGCTGAACCTCCGGCCCACGTAAGCTGCTTTTTGCTTGCCATGTTGAATATATTGCCGAGTGGTATGGACCAAGGATTTATTCGTGCAGTTACTGTGTTCTTGAATGCAAGTTTTGGTAATCGAGTTGGCCGTTCCACTGCATAAGATATGAAGAGTTTCATCAAGGAATTATGCCTTATTTCATTCAGAAATTGGCACTTATATCTTGCCAACGCATTGCAGATTAGGAGGTAGAAACAGAAGGGACTCTATGAGTGCATGTTTACCAGCGGCTGCTTTAAGGAGTTAAGTAGACAGTGATGAAAGCTTACGCCCATACAAAATGGATTCGAGTGTGAACTAGCTTTAGGAATTGCAATAAAAGTGGGCCACGCTAAAAAGTTGCGACAATCCGCTGGTCTCACGCTACTCTAGGACAGTGAACGGTATTGAGAAACGTGGAAGCCTTGGAGTAAATAAATGTGTAGACAAGCCACTGGTCATATCTAAATATTACAGACATATTTGCAAATCCTAGAAAAGGAAGCAATAGCCATGGTTTCGCATATCATGATTGATTTTGCGGTATGGTAAGGTCCAAAAACGAAAAAAGACCAGTTATGTTCACAATTAATTTCAGTTGATGGAATTGGTCCAGAACAGCAACCAAGAGTACTCCTAAAAATGGAGATTAGGGAAGCTTATAAATAGATAATACTTTGCAGGCGCTTCAGACAGATTTGCTAAAAGAAAGTTTGGGCTTTGAAACTAACACATTGCATTTAATTGATTGCCGATGGATTTTTTTACAACAAAGAATTTTGCCAAATAATCTGTCGATAATCTGGCTCAGTCAGCTCAAACGCCCGAAAATAGCAACTGCTCAAGTTATTAACTCATTAATTTTCCCTTTGTTTCAGCCTCCAGAAAAAACCGAAAATGTTAAATTTATGACTTAGTCAAAATATTGTATTAAAACCCAATAATATAGTGACACGTCACAAAATATTCCCCAGAGGACTCTTTCGCGAACGGTTTGCAACCGCTATTTTGACTTCAGGGTATGTTTTATGTGCATTTGCTCAAAATACAGTGAAACCGGTCCGAAATAAATCGAGGACTTTCTGGTTGCTTATACTGTATTGGGAAGGATAAACCAGCGACTATTCATCCAAAATTATTCATTCAGTTAGGAAAAACAATTGATTATTGAACGGTGATAGCTAACAAAGAATTCTGGAGAAGCACATTCAATTCACCTATGACGGGCAATGGAAAATTAAAATAATGCAAACAGACAGTGGGTATACATCATGCTAGCAGTCAAAAACGAAAAAAGCCAAAACAATAAAACCTGCTTCAGAGTGTTGGTATAGGGCAGAGGAAGAATATCACGCTACAAATTAAGGTGGTCCGTCAACAACGGGAAAACCCAAGGCTGGTGAAAGCGGCTGCAACAGAGGAATGACCAAGTGTGCAAACTATAACAAAAGAAACCACAAAAACCGAACAGGAAGGGAATCTAGAATTACTGCCTGGAAGAATGTGTCAGCCAATGAATAATGTATTGAACAAACAGGGAATGAAAACTAGAAAACTGTGACGTGTCGGATGATCCGTTTTGCTTCGCGGATTGAAGCAGCGGCAATGGCTGGATTACATTTTTTATACTAATTTAATGGTTGCAGATGAGGCATGTAGTGGGCACCTTTAATCCCAAAAGTTCGGCTGGGCACAACGTCATAAATGATCCATTGCTGGACATTTTACTGAACATCTGATTGAAAGCAGACATTGCAGAATACACAAGCTTAGGAAGAAATGTCACACCAGCTAAAAGTTACTTAGCATATGAGGGCAAGGAGAACCAGCAAGTGCGCCCAACCCTCAGCGACCTAGTTCCCTACCGCGAATACGCCAAAGCGGTCGACTCCCAGAAGCCCTCCAGGCCCCACGGCTTTGCTAGTCGGAAGCGGCGAAAATGCAACTGGAAGTAAAAATAAATTGCCGAACCTCTTAGGCCAGTTGGCAGCCAGGGCGACATAGTCCCCCTGCCGAGCCTTCTGGTCTACTCCATGGATTTCGCGGTGGTTGTAAGTCCCAACAACCTGGAAGTACATTATAGACACCATATTTGCAGAACCCCATAGACGGATTGATTACGCAATCAACGCAATTTTGTCTAACGGTTCTGTCGGTGAAGTCTGTTACACTCCTGGAGGAGGGCATGCTGCAATACTGTTACCGCCGTGATTGAGAATCATTCCATGCAATGAATTTGCCACCTCCGGTATCAGATCGCCGACAAGAATGTCACGAGTAATTTCATTAACAAACAAAAAATGGTGGCTAGTTCCACGTGTTTCAAGTCCATAGTATTCAGGTTGATAAGATGCTGCTACAAAGTTCATTGGTGAGATCTTACAACACAACGCTTAATGAGTAATGCCGTCCTGAATTTTCCTCCTGAATCTTGCGCAGTTTAGACATGCACCTGCTCTCTACCGGAAACTAAAGTAATAACTGTTGATGTGAATGCTTTCGGTTCAGCCCCTTCACTGCTGCCCCTGGGAAAATCCAACACACTTTGAATTCTTTGACGGGGTCTGCGGCAGTTTCTGATAGAGGGACTGGCAGTTTGCAAGACACAAAACCCGTCAGAAATCCAGGTCCCTCAACAACTCACCAAGGGGCCCACTGGTCTATCCCCATAGGTCCCGGGTAGGCCCGGAATAGATCCCAGTCGTGGTTCACTTACCTCACGTCCAGCCCCAAACACTCGGGTGCCGGTGCATACCATTACCGAATCCCAATATAATCAACTAAATTCGCGACTGGGGGTGAACGCACCGAGCATGGGAGTGCAAGCCACGGTCATTACCTGGTGACAAAACCGGCCCGCGAGGATATGCCCAACGATTTCAAGACCTCCAAGTGCCAATAAGGGCTCTCTTGCAGAGCACAACAGCGGTTAGGCGCGGAAAACTAACCCTGTCACAAGAACGCTGGATGCATGCCGGAAGCATTTAACTTCAAGACAGTTTCCTTTCCAATTTGCTTTTTCTGCCAAATCATCTGCTTCCTCCAGCCACTCATACACCTCCTTATGAATTTCCCGTTTTGGGCCGCAGAATATTTTTTCCTCTTACGAAAAGTTAGAAACATGCGATGCCCTAGTGTAATGTGCCCGCAGGAACCTCTAACGAATCACAAAACAGTGATGTACTACCCCTGCCGTGGAATTTTTCAACCAGTGCATGAGTACATCATATTCTCATGCTCCAGTTTTGCGGTTCCAAATCCTCCTCTCCTCTACAATAAATAAACTGATTACTGCAATGACAGCGGTCCAAGAAAGACCACTCAATTTCTTAACGACCCACGAGTGAACACGGGCTTCAGTCGACCCTTCAAGTTGCTCATAAATTCTCTCTACCATGAATATTATGTTTACCATACACCCATCCGCCCTCATTAAAGACTGCTTTTCCAATCTAATAAACGAAACTTGACTTAGAGACTTCTACTTGGGCGGCTGTACTGCAGCTGGTTATTCTCAAGTTTTTAACTACAGTGCGCCAACGCTTCTTCCCATAAATGAAGTATTTACCTGAGTTAGCGCACCCCTGGGTGCAAGCTGGGGTTTCCTTGTTCTCGAAATAGGTTGGTCCGCAAAGTTGGCTCCTTGTCAACACTCGCCCTGCCTAAAGACGGAAAACCTAAGGGGAATGGGCTCAACAAGCCTCCTCGTGAACCAGGCATAATAACACTCCTGAACTGATTCTCTTTGGACTAACCAAAGTGACAATAACTATAGAGAACAGTCACTTTGGATGGGACCACTCCTCAGTTTGCTGCTATTTTCTAGTCCCTATATTCACAGAGGCAAATATTCTCTGGTTTGCGTCTAAAACCTGGGCATGTTCTTTCTTACCAATGGCCCCGAGGCACCAGCCGACGGGCTATGCACAGTTAAAAAAATTCCATATCTAATAACCCCAAGCCAAATTGTCAGCGGGCTCCAAGCTGAGACAAATTCATTAAGACGAGATATTTACTGTATTTTCAGTTAAAATACTCTGACATCCTTCTGCATCAGCAGGAACTCGGTCATTATTAATTCTAGCAAATTATGAATTTGGCCAGTTATTGAGGAGAAGAAACCCACGACTCCATACCAAATGCCTTAAATCCCCTATCTCAATTGGTATTTGACGGCCTTTTCGACGATGACGAAGCTTTCAACTCCTTCGTTGACTCAGCAACTAGAAATACCACGACTCACCGTGATTTGGTCATATCTACCAGCAAACACTTGTCCATCACCATCTACGGCCCATCCGAAATCGCTTTCCGCAATACTGTTACGAGAATATCTTATCGACTAAGTCCGATTACCTTGCTCCCAACAGCTTCCACATTTGGAGTTACTGTTGTTTAGGTTTTATATTCAGTTTGATTAATTTTTACGTGAAACGGTTGTTAACCAGCCCAGTGGAAGATTTTCCCTTTCATGCGAATCCACAAGAAGAGGACCCGCATCAAACCAACCAAATGCCGACCAGTAAACCTGACTTAGTAGCTTACGGAAACTTGAAAACATTGATCAAAGCGAAACTTACTCGCAAATACATCATCTAGCAAGGTCAGCGTGACATTTCAAAAACCAGTGCCGAGCAAGCTGAGTGACTGACTTTTTGAATTTCACTAACATGGATGAAAATGGAGAGAAGATGGCAATGGCCATCTTCTGTACATGACCGAGGACTTTGAGCGAGTATCCCAATCCCGCTTTTCAACATAAAAGACGCCATTCTTCATCAACGACCTGTTTCACTCCTGGATTACATCTCACTTGACCTCACTTAGTGAGACCGTGAAAGTGAGCGACGTTTTCTAAACAGCTGCCTGTTACTGGCATAGTGAGTTAATGTAGTGTTTTAGGCCTCTAACAGTTTCTCGTACAAGCAAACGACCTGTTCCTTATAGTATGACATTGAACATTCATTTCGTTATCGACGATGCAGAAAATTCTAAGCATTTTTCACTCCAGCACCTTTGTTTCCGTAGCGCAGCAAATAGCCCTGTATTTACACTCCTTCATTTCTCCGGGAGCAAAGTGGTCAATGAAATTTTCTGCCGAGAACGGTTGTATTCCTACCCGAATTCCTCGTATTTTGAAGACGAACGATTTGGGTCATATTGCCTTTCCGCAGAATACAGGCATGGATATCATCAGATACCGTAAATTTATTAGTGATATATAGAACTCTTCCTTTATGAGAAGGATATCCGGGCATTTATCTGACGCTTATTTCATCACTACTAGAACGTGGTATCAGTGTTATAGAATGGCTATTGAACACAGTCCAATGTCCTTTACCAAGAGAATACTGGAAAACTGTACGATACAGATACATACATATATCATGTTAAAAATGGAGTCACTCTGATCCAGTAGGCTAAAATTAAGCCTGTAACGCTTCTTTTTCCACCTGAAGATAAGCGATGCAAGGCCTTCTCACTGTTGTTGTTTACCAGCACCGTTTACGCACCAAGAGGTGGCAGTCACACAGTTCCTGACACATTTCCCAAAGAAGCGACCCAGCTTCTTTCTTGCCAAATACCTGTGTATAATGAACTCCGCCTCACAAAAGTTCTATTGAGAGCCAGCCATTTGAATTTTTTAATGGGAAGGTCTCATATCTCGGCCGGTCCTTAAGCTTGCCCCAGTAGCTCATTGATTTGAGCTTACGAGATTCGCCTGGGATTCTGATCAACATCGAAAATCTTTCTCACGCTCTACTTGCGAAATTCGGGAAAAGTTTTTGTCCAATATCTTCCCCCCACAAATCCGTTACTAGTCTGTCTGAGAACAAATCTAATGATGGCAGTATCACTCCACCTTCGCGCATACCTGCTGCAAAAGTGGTAATCCGTCGACATTGTCTCCTTTGGTCGCAACCGATGTCGGTTTATCTTGATGGAACTCAGTCCCCTTTGCCCTTCCAACCACCCCGCAAATGCGCTTATCTTAATCTACCAAATCTGCTACCCCAAGATAAGAGAACTGTCGGTAAAACTACGCAGATTATCGCCGTCTTACCCATGTCTTCTCAGGATAATATCAACTGTTTGGCATATACCCTATCCCAGACAGGCCCTGTAGCACTTCCTCGCCCTTCCGTCAAACAACAGCATGGCACCCAGCCAAACTCAGTTGACTTCCACAGGAAGCGCATGCCAGTGACCTGCTCAAATAACCACAACGCTTCGCACTAAATTTGCCATCCTGTTAATCCAATGGGTCAACCCGTTTGTACACCTCGACTGTCTGGCACTCTCGGCATTTTCAACTTGAGCAATCCCTCCCGGCATGAGCTCCGCCAAACCAGAAGGTCCACAAACTGACGAAGGCCTACTAACCGCCGTCTACAATTACGAATTCATTGGCCCACTGTATTCGTGCCCCCACTCTCCTTCGTTAACTAAGTTGCCACATTCCAGCATGGTACTAATGCCCCTCTATGTTTAGGGCCTGCCGCTTATCCCCCACTTCCATCAACTTACCAATCAACCCCATTTAGACGCATTTCCGTCAATCCAATGCCCCTTTCCTACTATTGCACGCCCACATCAACACCCCAACTACCAGCATCCTCATAAATTTGCACTATTTGCCCCTAGATCCCCCAGGCTACCTAAAAAACTTTAGATAACTGTTTTTCGCCCTTTGAGCCACAATCTATCATGAGAAACCTTGACCAGCCCACTTTTGTCCAGCTCTTACCCTAATTTCCCCAGATAGAAAACTCTGCTTCCCTGACTCCCGAGAATTCCAGAAGTAACGCCTATCCCCAAAAATTCATGCGCGTACCGGCTAACCGACGTTTACTCCGGCATTTTCAGAGCCCCCTCCACACTAACACCTAGATTGCCAGTCCCGACGTGACAAGGTAATGATTTGACCACCTAAAGCTGTCCCACCTCCACCGATACCACATACCCCTACTGACATCCTCGGATAAACGGCTCATTAACTTCCAATCTTCTTTCGTCAACCTGGCCTTCAGCCCACAAATCCATTAACAAAGACAGTCCTTCACCGGCCAGTATACCTAACTCTACTGAATTTACTCCCTTATCACAGCTATGCATTATCCGAACCTCCAATTTATCCCCTGATTATTTGACCCCCACCGAACCTACCTCTTGGATATCACGTGGACTTAAATGTTCCACTGAATTTTCCCTACTCCTCCCGAACTCCCACTCACTGACTCCCAAAGTAAGGGCGCTGAGACTGTTAGCGGCTAAAAACTCTTACGACATTATTTTGGTAACAGAAACTTGGCTAACAGACCACAGTTCCACTCCGTGTTTTCCACTGGCGGGTTATGCACCCTTCCAAACCAATAGATCAAATCGTAGAGGAGGTGACTGTCTAGCCTACGTGAAACAGACACACAGAGTTTCCCTTCTCCGTGACCCACATCTTGATTCTATCCCTGACACCATTTGGCTTCTGGAACAGTAACCCGAGCTCCCAATCCACACAGGATGTGTATACCGACCACCAAACTCGAATAGTTCTGATGTTTCTCGTCTAACCCAGGCCTTCGTTTATCGCTTTGCTCTCCCCTCTAGCCGTAAGATAATTGCAGGTGACTTCATTGCCCCTAAAATTTGTTGGTCCTCATTATCCGCTCCACCTACCCTACTCAACTTTGATTCTGAAACGCACGCTGAAGGATGGACGCAGCATGTGACTACGCCCACAATGTTCCATAATATCTTAGACCTAGTTTTCACGCATAGCACTCCTAATGTTAAAGTTTCAGTGCTAAAACCTTTCCCTGGGATTGACCACAAGTTGACCACGTGTAGCTTCCCTCTCCGTTACAAACCTTCCTCACCAATGTGTACCTACCATACTGCCTCTTTCTGTGTCTACTCGTTCGGACAAAATCCCGGACGCTCTGCGATCCCTTGACTGGTCCAGCTTCTTTTTGTCGCCTGACCCGCAGACGGCGGCAGACGACCTTTACTCAAAACTTCTTTTTACTATTAATCGTCTGTCCACTCCGACCACTAAACATAAACCCGAGAAGCCTAGCAGGGTTTGTCAGCCCAAGACAAAACTTTCGAAGGCTCAAAAAATCTTCAGCGTAACGGGAAACTTTCCGATCTTAGTGCAAGTAAATCGCTTGCAGCAGGAATTTCTTATGGAGTCCGAACTAAGGTTAAAAGGGCAGGAGATTCTAGCTATTGGGTCGCCCAACCCAGTTCGGAAGACTCCCCATATTTTCAAAGCTCGCTCGCAACCCAAATCCTCAACTCTTCCGAACTTCCTCATATTTAATAGCTCACGCATTGAGTCCCCTGTAGACATCAAAGAAGTCTTCAATACACATCTCTCTTCTACTCTTGTTATTAACAGTCGGATACATTCTGAAATCCACCCCATGTAAAATTCGGTTTGATTAACCTCCATCTTCTTCGATGTTGCTGGCATCATCAATGTGATGAAATATCCTAGGCCATCCCACAGGCCTGGCTCTGATGGCATTCCACCGGCCCCATTTCGCACCGCTGGTGCAGATCTTCCACTGCTTCTTCTAAATCTGTCCTCGCTGTTCATGTCCGGCGCTACTTTTCCGTCACAATGGAAAACATCCATTATGGTTCCACACAATAAAAAAGGTTCCATGCACAAACCTGAAAACCTTCGCGCCGTCAACCACATTCCAGTTCTATCCAGACTTATGAAAAAATTTTTGAAGAACAGCTGGTTAATTTCCTTACTACTCACAACCTTATCAACCCCTCCCAACACAGCTTCCTCAGGGGCCGATCCTGCCTCACCTGTCAATTAAAGTTCTTAAACTCGGTTGCCCAAAGTGCTGATTCCCACCGATCGATGCTTATAATCTTTTTAGACATGTCAAAAGAGTTTGACCGCTTTTCCCACTCCCGAGTTCTGGCCAAAATTAGAATTAATGGAATAAGAAATCCTCTCTTATCTTGGCTATCATCCTACCTTTCCGATCGCTTTCAGGTAGTCCATATTAATTGTTGTTTTTCCAAGCCCTCTGCTATTACCAGTGGGGTCATTCATTCATCCTAGGTCCTCTGCTGTTCCTGCTATACATTAATGCTATCTTTGAAGCTATCCGTCATAGCACACCATTCCTGTTTGCCGATGACATTGAAAAAGTCTACTCCTTTGAGGCGGATTCATATGGCTCCACTCTTGCACTTATCAATGAAGATCTAGAGGCTCTTGATAACTGGTGTTCCAAGTGGCTTATGAAGTTCTTTGCCGACTGATTTTTACTAATGTTATATTACCGCCATGTTCCACCCAGCGCCCTCTCCATAAATGGCATGCCAATTCTTGTATCACACACAGTCAGGGACTTAGGGTTGCAATACTCCTGCTCTTTCAACTTCCACGAGCAAGCCTACAGTCAGACCGCTGCAGCTAAGAGAACAGCTACAATGATCTTAAGGGTATTCCGCACTCATAACTGCAGAATTATCACCCTCAAGTTCCACGCTAGGCCCCACCTTGATTAATGCCCGATTATCTTCAAGCCTATGCGTAATTTTCATTAAATTCCGATCGAAGATGTGCAGCGTGCATTCTCTAGAAATCTCCTTGATCCTACATCTAACCTCAACTACAGGGCCAGATGCGAGCTGCTAAAAATTGAACCAACGTGGCTTCGTCGAGTTAAATTAAACCTTACGTTTCTCTTAATCCTTGCCATAATAATGTCCACTCTGCTACAAAAGTCACAAGTGACGCTTATAGTCCCCCTTATTTACTTCGTAGTAGATACTACTCGTTAAGAATACCCGTGACTCGACTATCGATCAAGGCTAAATTCTTCACAGTTGCATACTTTAAACTGTGAAACAAACCCCCAGTTCCCTGCGGTCGTGCCCAAATTTGGCCCAGTTCAAAGCCCAGCTGGCAGTTACTGGATGTCCTGTTCCTAATTAACCTGACACGAGCCAACATTAGACTAGACGAGGCTTACGAACATGGTTTAGAATTCTAGTTCGTAACCGAATCTTTGCTGAGGTCACCATCTGGGATTCGGCTTCACGTCATAACTCCTCACTTTATCGCACGCCTCCACTAATGCACTTTTTGACCTCCCTTGTTTTCATGTACCCTCTTCACCAGTGACTTAAGCAACTAGCTCTTGAGCTTCTCCCAATGTGTGCTGACGAAAACGTCAACATATTTCCTCAGGGATCCAACCCCTCATCGCATTCCGTGATTTTAAATACCTTCAGTCTGTGTACTCCTCGCTGTTCATGCAATCTTATCCTCTTTACTGGCTTGGCAGAGCTGAACAGGTCGTTTTTGGTAGCCCCTACCAATCGACTACGCCCAAAATTCTTATCATAGCTCACTTCTAGTTATCAAATTTTACGGAATAGATGAACTATGTTGCAAGTATTTTGTCGCGATCCAATAATCAGTTTTACCCCAAGCCAGACTACTTCTCTCTTAGGTTTCAGATTCCACATCCGCAGCAGACGCGCTGCTAACGCTTCCGTCCTCGTAATGGCGATTCAAAATCTGTTACCCTATCATTCCTGTTGAGAACCTGTTGACTAGAACTGGCGCTCGAGTTCTGGCCCGTTCAATCAACGACAACCCCGATTACCGCACTGGATATCTCAACTCGCATCTTTGCAATTGGATAAAACCGCGGTTACCGCTGTCTCCAAAACGCCATGCGCACATCATATTCCACAAAATTACTGCTGAATAAGATAAAACGCTGCGACAACAAAAATGACAGCATAGAGAACTGTGGCTAGTTTATTTAAGGAGTGTTCTTACACAAAATTTCTCCTATCTGACGCACCTCTCGGCACAGCTTACCGCCATCTGTATTGTGTGAATCGAATACCATAGTTGTCAAAATACTCGATCTGGATTCAGATACCGTGTGATGAATTACCTCGTTTATATCGAAATTGATTAAGTTCAACAGCATAGGCAACTCGTGTGCACAGCACCAAACTAAATGACCCTTCATTCAAGCGCTCGAGTGTTGCAAAACGGGAGTGAGTAACTAAGGAAAAGATGTGACCGATTACTGAAACAGTCAACCAAGAGAGGTCCCCGTCTGGTCAACATTTAAGTAAGAAAAAGTTAAGTGTCCGCAGACATCTAGAGGAGAGGATACAGAACGGAACATGACCCCTATTTAGGGATGAAAACAGAATTTTGAAAAACCAATGGGTATAGGACGAGAAAGGATCTTCTATGTAGATAAATGTGCGTCATATCTTTTAATGGACAGTTCATTCAATGGTCAGTTAATTTTAAAGCGGTGCGGTAATTTATGTAAAAGATAGGCTTCGAAGTTTGTTTGCATTTGTACCGATAGGCTGGGGGAGTAGTGTAGGACAAACCAAAACGAGAATTCATGCAGCAGTGACTCCGAAAGCTGGTGCACATTTTATCATTTTGACCAGACAATGGACTGTATCATGTAATATATACACAATAGTTTGTACGAAAGGAGCGTGGATGGACCAATAATCCATTTTTTGTGATCAAAACTGCGACTGCGGACTAATTGATCGGGGTAATGTTTACGCATGTCTGATGAGCAGCAATAACCGCAAAGTCGGTCGTGCTTACGAAAATAACTTTATTTCTGCACATACTACTGACAAACATATATATTTATATACATATACCACTTGCTTGCGGTACACCGTTCCTCGCTGTGAGTTGTTCTCGCTGTTTTCTTTTGCAATTTAGAGTTTTATTAGAGTGTTATTGTAGTACTTTCAGCATAATTAGAACCGTTTTCCTCGTCGAAATATTTCCTTAGTTTTTTTGACCATTAACCTCTAACCTCATTCCTCGCTGACCTTTTTATCTATATTTGCCTCAAGCCTGGACCGCCACATATTCATCTCCCGCCTGGACCTATACTAAAGGTCTTTATGCTGCTAACCACTTATTCTACTCGTCTATCGATCTACTTTTAAGAGCAATTTTACCAATTGGCCTGTCTATTTACCTTCTCACCTTTACACTCCCGTAGTTTTTGACACCATCACGTTGTCTGTTACCAAACGTTTATAGCCTCTTATAGCCATTTCAGACGTCCTTGAATTTATAAGACCGGTACGATGCCTTCACCAGCCGAACCAAAGCGACGTCAGCGCCGCACCGTA
>LUCM01000945.1:0-13404 GCA_008360955.1 Fasciolopsis buskii | reverse complement strand
AACGGGCCGGCTAGTCGATTCATTGGATTCAGTGTCCTCTGAATCACTTTAGACGTACTCCGGAACGGATCCAATCCGGTAAATTTTATATTGCAGATCGCCAAACGCTGGGATGGAGGTGAGGTCGGACGAGAAAACAATTGGAAGGCATGTACAAGGATCATCATCTTACGTCACGTGTGTGAGACTAAGGAAAAGAAGACCCAAACAAAAATCATGCCCGCTCCTTCATTTGCAAGCTCCAGACACAAAAAAGTCGCCCGTCGCATTCATCCCAGGAAGAAAAAAATACCAATCGCTGAAACGCAAGCCTGTACCAATCTATAAGGATTGAAGGAAGGGTAAAACACCGCTCCAACGTGAAGGTAACTTTGGTCTGCCAAATAAGGAGCGACCGCCTCCGTCCCAGCGTGCAAACCCATTAAGCACCACCGGTTCACCGATCCACAAACCCCGACAACGCCCTCTTTAACATGAAGCTGACTTAGATAACGTCATGTCTAACTTAACCCTCCCATCCAACCTCACGTAAAAACTTCACCTTGAAAACGTCGACTTCAGGGATGCAAGTCCCACTTGCAGCAATCTACAACCCATCCTTAGAAGTCGGCGGCAAAACTAAATGAGGCCGGTCAGTAGTGGTTAGAGCAGCCTATCTGCCCACTCTAACCGCCAGCCCTACAGCTGGTCCTATTGTTCTTTCCGCGCCCTGGATGGCCCCCACCAATACACCCAAATTTGTCGCCAACGACGAGATTGCCACAAGTCTGCTATCTAAGCGCCCAAGAGGTCACAATATCGGCACCTCGTATCTACACAGACTCAAGAAAAGCCTGACCAAATTTCAGCGTCACTTAAGTTAAACAAAACAACAAACCCTCAGGAATTTCCATACGCACCAAGATATGAAGGCAAGACTAGATCCTGTCCAGTCCTCCGTTTCACCTTTCACACCCCCAAAAATCAGCTACCCCAGCTTCCTTAAATTGATAACTATTGAGGCCAAACTGGTCCTCCTCCCCTCCACATTCTTGGGGGCATCGTCAGGGTACCACTCGCGATCCCAGCTGCACCAAGCCCCACAGTAAAACTCAATAGATGCCCGCAAACATATCACAACAGAACAAAGTGTATTTCAACCCGGAAACTGTAGTGAAACTAATAGACCCAAGTTTGCTGTCTCCGCCTGACTTTACCCATGAATTCTCCCATAAACACTATACAAGTCCCCATTTCATCAGCGTTCTGATGCCTTACTTTCTGCCAAAACCCTTTTTTCTCCCTAATACTACCCCCCTCCGCCTAACTTCCAGCTAATGGCCCACCCTACATCTCCTATGTAACTGAAGGTGGCGATGGCAAACTAGACCACTTCGTCGGAAATGCCCGTGTGCCTGAATGCAAACGTTGGAGAATTACGTCACCGCCGTCCAACGAGTGAAACTAACCGCAACCCAGACGAATGCCAATTTCCGCCCGACAGGATCCTATCTGCTTCCAAGTTCCATTGTTGCCGGGGCGGCTGGGCCCGACGAATTCAATTATGTAAAACTATGATGCAACACTCTCCGGATAAAGGAGGCCTCCGTAAGGAAACAAAATTGGGTTAAATTACGAAAGTCTGATCTCCTTCCCCAACGACGGTCCAACCAAACAAAAAAATCCGGAGCCTTGCAAATCACCCATGGCACCGCATCAGGCGGAAAAGACTCCTCAAAGAAAACTTTTCGCTTTACTATTGTTTGAATGCACGCTTCCATGTTTAAGAGAAATTAAATATATCCGTCCTTGTTCTTACACTTTCGTCGGAACTTGATTTTCGTACTGTATCACCAAGTTGAGACGTGGCTAAAGTACCCACACTCACCCGACCAACGCCTTAATAATTCTCCCGGCCTATAAAGGGCCTTCGGAAGGAGCCGGAGCCCGCGTGGAGGTGGATGCCTCATCTCTACGTCAGAGAATCCTAGTACCGCTTACTTTTGTGCAGGATACTATGCAAGGTCGTGTAAGGAGCGATTTGACGAAGGCTCGATGAGATGGGAGAGTGCAGCCTGCTTTGTGATCGCTGCCTCAGCTGAAGTCAGCTGGGCAACAGCGCTGAGCAATCGTTTCTCTAAGTCTTCAAATCTCTTATTCATTTCGTGAAATACATTAACTAGCTTTACCGAGCAGTTTCCTATTTGCGATTTAGGCACAGCTCGTGACGCGCATGTTCTCCTGGTAGTAATCTTTGCACGGTTTGACTGCGGCATGGTGTTGAATCTAATTCGGGTGAGAAAAACGGACTATGTAGAAGAGACAAAAGTGGCACAAGAGTAAAATGCAGACAAATTTGTAGAATTTTTCTGAACAATACACAAGGCTTTCTACCAAACAATAAGTAGGTAAACTGGTTAAAGCTAGGAAAACGAATTCAGCAAAATTTTAAACCACGCGCTGACACTCAACCAGTACTGGAAGGTGCAACGTTGAACAGACAAGTTAAAGGTGTTTGTCAACAAAACTGGGATATCGGCCCCACCAGACAGGAAGACAGCCGATGGTTCAGAGTCAAATTCAAGGTGGTAACCAATTTTTTTTCCAAAAACTTGCCTACTCCCTGCGGGCGAAGTGCGATTGTTGATTATGACTCTGCAGTTAAGCGAGGTCGGCATGGGTAGCAGGATTGGTGTTTTTCACTATAGATGTAGAGAAATAGCCGAATACCTCTTTGGACTTTTAAGGGTCTTTCAGATAGATGTCGTTGTGAATGATATTTGGGATTTGAGTGGCTGATCACCTGGAAGAGATGGTTCTTTGTTTAGGCAGTTTTCCTAGGGCTGCATTTGATTTGGACTGGTCCTGAGCTCGCCTATCTTGCTTTTTGTTTTTGTAGTCCAGTGCCGTTTCTGGCGTTCCGTTTGAAAGATTTATTCGCGGAAACAACAAAAAATTTTGCTGCAGTTTATCGAGCTAACAGTTTAGTCTGGCGTAATGGTTTCTTCTGGCAAACATGGTCAATGTTTGAGACGGATTAATACATCAAGGCTTATGTGCAAGTCGGAATACAGCTTGTCGGCGGCACCGGCACGTATCAGCTTGGGAAGAATGTCCTTATTGTTGTTACGACCTAAGGTAGGTAAATGATCCCGATCAGCTGTGAAGTACGGCATTAAGTTTGTTGGTGGGTATTGTGAGGGAAAACGGATTTTTCCAAGGATCGATCGTTTGGCCGAACGTTGACGGCCCAACACGGTCGTTACGTGTGGGTTACTCAGGCGAGCCCTACCCGTATGCTGCTGTTAAAATATACTTAACCGTGTACCGCTTCCGATTGTCTTATTTTGGAACGTTCCAGTGTCTGGGTTGACATTTTCGTAATTGTACGGGACCGAGTGGGACTGGCGCTCAAGTGATTACAACGGTTAAGGGCGAGCAAACGTAGTGCAATATCCGCGCTAAGACAACCGGTCTTGTATCATCACATCAGAAGCGGCAGTGTGAATGGGCAACTAGGAAGGCAGATGATCACAGTCATGGAAACTGACTTCAGTGCACGTTTGGCAGTGAACATAAAATTACGAACAACACAGTTTCTTGTGGGACCATTTGCGTGCTGTGTCCGGACCTCCCGATGAATTCCTTCAAAGAAAGAGAGGGTAAATTTAAAATAATGACAGTGATGTGTACATTTCACGATTTCTGAGAGGCCTCCGCAGGGCATGGTCAAATTTGTGCAAGGATGACGCAGCGAAAACACGGAAAACAAAAACCAGTAATGGAACTTGGATGTATGTGCTCCCATGATTAGAATCTGCAATGTGATCCGCTAAGCACGAGTTTTCGAGTTTAAAAGCACGGCTAGACAATCATTTTCCAGAATTACGCAAATTTTTCTGAGACTTATTGCCAATCGTGAACTGCGGGTCATTTCATGTTTAAATGCATCAAAGGTGCTAATCACAGGGGCAGATGTTAGCTGTAAAGTGATGGCAGACGTCGCCATATGGCCGGGTCCTTCGAAAATCGGGAGGGTTTTATGATGAACAGAGAAGGTAAACTGAGAAAATGGTCAATATGGATGTGGTAACGTTATAAAGGTGAGGCAAAATCAGACAGGACATCATATGAGGTGGATAGGAGAGTGTAAATTGACATCATTAAGGAGTCAATACAATGCTGAAGGTGAAGCAGCTGGAGGAAATCGGGGCTGCACCAGATTGTTCGAGTGATGAAATTTTATGATGAATTATGGGGAGAGAGACAACGGAACTCACAAGAACGGTCACTGAACTCAGTTGGCTGGGGTCGGACTCAACTGAAAGATGTGACTGGACGAAAGAGTTCGTGCAAGAAGTGCAGTCAGTAGTCAAATGCGCCTGCGATGGATGACCTGCGTGTTATCCTACATTGATTTTGGAGTTTTTGGTGTTCTGTGGCTGTAAGGGTCTGGACGTTTTGGGGGTTGCACACCATTCCAGTGGAACTAATAACGGTGCTTTGCCCAGTCATATTGGTTCGATTGAAATGAAGTAACCAATGTGTTTATTGGTGTGGTTTGACTCTGGTTTGGGTTTAACGGACGAGTATTGGAGCGCCAGATCTGTATAGCAGCTTTGTAACAGGAATAGTTAACCAGCGCAAAGGATGGAACGAAGCCTTTGATGACAGGGTCTGCGTTACATTTGCACTTTTTGTTTCTCGGTGCACAGGTAATTTTGTCATTGAGGAGCCTAACAAGGGGAGAGAGGATAGTCTGGAACTTATTTCAGCCGGTTTTATGGTGACTAAAGAAGGGAATAGTGATAACAGTACACTTCTTACAAGCATTTCGGGGTCCAGACGACTATCTTAAAATGCGCAGCAGGACGGAGTCTTTTGATAACGGGATGTGCGCTAAAAACTTCCCATCTGCTTCCTCCGCACAAGGTGCTTGGCCCAGTCGGTCCTAGACTGCATGGTCCTTATCAGTAGTGTGTTTCTTGGTCAATTCCCGGCATCTCCGCGGATGCAGATTGCAATAGGATGGCTAGCACAGGGTTTGGGGAGTGAAAGTCACTATTTGCTCTGTCTGTGAAACTCTTCTGGCCTACGGGCCCGCTTTATTTGCAACAGGCGATCATTTATAATTGTCCATATATGTTCTACTGCCAATGCTGCTACCTCGGATTGCCAGTAAAATGCGCCGTTGCAATGGGTAGCGGAAGGTAGCACAGGCCGGATGCTAGGAAAAGATTTGCCACAGGAAGTCATAAAGGGCTGGGAAAACAGAGTCATGTGAATTTTGGGTGTAGTAACTGTTTGAATAGGATGGTAGCAACCTAAACCACATGGTGATTTCAATAAGCTTGCTTGATTGATTAAGAAAGGAACGACGGCAGTTGTTCTAAACGTCGGCATGTGTGCCAGGCGTACGTTGGCAGGACAGGGACGAGTTTAAAACTAGAGGGGTGGTTGTTGAAATATAAGTGGACGGCCTGACGCGCTACTCGCCCAGATTGTTTCATAACGCAGCCAGATGCTCATCTACCGAATAAGAGTAATGTGGGATTTCCCCTTTCGCAGGATCAGATCTGGGCTAATGTCAAGTACATCCATTAAAGAAGGTTGCCCGTTTCTTCGAGGCACGAATCTGCTCTTGTTCCTGGCCTCAGACTTATTCCGGCAGAATCTTTTCTTCCCAAAGGAGGGCTGGTGGAAATATAGAGTTCCTTACTATAGATCCTTTGTCTGACCTGTATTTTCTGTGTTGTGTTTGCAACGTCTAGGAGTAGTCTGTTTCTCCATGTTTTCAGATGCTGAAGTAAAACATTTAGGAGTTTCGCTTATGCGAACTAAAAAAGTCAAAACGGGGATATGTGAATGCACGGAGGATGATAGTGGAGGACAAACCTGAGCGTATGACATCCTCATCTTCAACGCCGTATCTTTCAATAACAAGTGCCCCTGACGTGAACTAGATTGTTGCGTAAGCGAATCAGATCATCTGTGTGATACGGGCAACTTTTATGAAACTACTCTGAGTACTCAAGTGACAAAGAATATACCAGATTCCAGTAGGCCGTTGAATCAGGCTCTAGATTGGTCGGTATGATTAGTAAAAGAATCCTGAAATATGTCATTGGATAAAAGCTCTGTCAATTGATAAACTAGTTCCGGTAATACTCGGCATAGAGACAAGATCCTAAAAGTTTTCAAAGTAAACGGTGAGGGAATCTGTGAGCAAAGAATCCCGAGATGAAAAGACCATTATGAAGCAAATTTGTCGCGGTCATTCCTGGCATGGAATCCAGCAGTTTTCCTTTATCACAAATCATAATATTGTGTGGTTTTGTCGCCTGGGACCTACGTTTTGGAGATCTTACTCTAATAGTTACTAAAGACCCAAATCAACTGCTTACCCCCGAGCGGCTGAAAGATAGATGACGTACATACGAATCCGCGATGTTACTGTCAGCATTCTCCGGACTTCGTTTACTAAGGTCATGGTGGACGACAGTAGCACACAATTGTTTTCGCAAGAGATTCCATATGCAGGAATATTTGAAAATGCAATTTTGCTCCACCGCTTGTTTTTGTGATGTCAATTTTGACGACGATTTTAGTGCTTTGGAGAGAATAAGGAGCTCGATTTCTAAACTGAGGGGCTAAAATGCGAATGCAATCGTTTAAGAGACTACTGAGGAATAGTATTTTGCCTTCTCACGCTGAAAACACGGAGGTTCCAGGTTCAACATTGTGCGTCGTTGCTTATAACTTCGGTTTGACAAAGTGCCTATTAGCCGCTTCTTCGATGGTTGCTGGACGTTTTCGATTGCAGGTCTGTCGCACAATTTCATGCTGTAGAAGACTGAGGAACAGAACGCTAGATTGGCTATGACGAGTTGTGAAGAGGCTCAGTTTACTATGCTTTAGCTTAAACGTCCTGTGTAGCAACCCAACTATTTTGTTGGAATTTGCAACTTCAGTAAATGCGTGCTCCAAAAAGTTGAAATTGCAGGAGTAGATCAGACCCATGTCTCTGTCCTTGTTGCTGAAGGGGATGATTTGATTACTAATTTTAAGCTTCTCTGTGGATACATTTCACTTGTATCACTGGATACAGCTATTTTCAGCTGAGAACGTCATCGTCCATTCGTTGGCCCAGTGCTGAGGTTATTTCGGCGGCAGTGGAGCCTAGTGCCTCAGGCTGCGAGGTGAGAACGAATAGGAAAGGAAAAACGCTTCTCAAAATGTTGAAGACAATTTACGTACGAGAGAAACAGCAGTGGGCTTAGTACACTGACTTTGAGTACGCCACTGTTTGCCGGCCTAGGGTGGTAGGTGAAACGATGTATTTGCACTACGTGATTTCTGGAATATAGGTATATCATGAACCATGAGTACATAGTCGGTAAGCTCAGTACTTGATCTTGTTTACCAGCCCATGGTAGGATATCTTTTCAAACGCTTTTTTAACATCCAAATAGATCACCATCAACGGCTCTACGTTGCATCCCATTGGACAGAATTTCAATGTTTGCCAACAGTTTCAACATCTTCCCACCCAGTGGGAAGATAACTGGAGGTAGAGAGTCTGGTCCAGGGTGGTAGCGGACTTCTGCTTTTTCCAGCAACGGAGCAAGCTCTTTCGGTGGGACGGAAATGTTTGAGTACGTTTCCGAGGTCAGGAATAGTAGACAACGTTAGAAGATTACTATCAGTTGTTAGGGATGAGACAAAGAATTGTCCGAAAGCCTCAGCCACTTCTTGAGGGTTGTCGAGATAATTTTTACTGTATGTTAGGTGTTTGGGTGGAAGTATCTGAGAGCCTAGTGTGGTTTGTTCCTGATTTAACTAGTTTTGCCAGCGCTGCTTGAGGGCTGGTTTAGAGCACGTAGATCTTGTATTTTGCTACGGGAGTCTATTATAATTTCTATTTGTCTTGACAGGCAGTTGAATCGTAGAAACAAAGTTCCGTGTTCGGAGAAAATTCTTTTGGAATCTGGCAACTTTGCAGAGCGATCAGTCTTGGCTGCCTCTTCTGATGGGTATTGAGTGAGCTTGTGTCGATGCGATATTGCCATTGCACACATGAGGAGGGAATAAGGCCTGTCAGTTGCCATTTGCATCTCACTTCTTAGGAAGAACGCTCTAATCACGAATGCGGGGCAGAATTGGCTGGCACACCCAGTTTGTCCTAAAGTAGGACCTAGAGGTTGGAGTTGGGACGCTAATTTAGAACAGCATTGTGAATGTGCAGCTGACGGGCAGGTTGTGGCATCCAGGGAAATTTATTTCAATAGATTTGAGAAAATGCGCTAACCCAATCGTAAAATGATGTCCAGGATATATCTGTTTCTTACTGGGTCGGATACGTGCTGTGTTTGGAACGGAAGGCCCTGACCAGCATGTGCCGGTGCCTTGAAGTCTCCAGCGGCCAACTTAGTGCCTAGTGGGCCGGAAGCAATATTCGTTAGTTCAGCTGTCATTATAAAATCATTTTTCAAGAATCGGGAGTCGCCAGACGCATACAACCCGGAGTCTTTCGTTGTCACTCTCAGCTATGGGTCATACGGGATATCTTATAATACTCATCATGGAATCCCAAAACAGCGTGATTGATTTTGAGTCTCTGACTTGAGCCAGGCAGCAAAATTTCTCCTAGCTTTAACTGCTTTCCTAAAGGATTTATCCTTAAAGCAGCTTTAAAGTTGTCCGGATTGTGGTCATTTGGCCGCGCCTCTGTGATCACAGTGCAGTAAAACTTTATCGAGCGCATGATAAGACGGATATAATTATCCTTCCTTAGTATATGACGAGCATTAATTAGAATACTTTTCCAGAAATTTGCTGATATGTTTTTGGCCATGAAATAATATTGTGCTCCTTGTTCAACACATGGTATTTTTCTCATCTCCGGAGGGCCCAGTCTCAATAAGTTAACCCTCTTCGAAGCAGTATGTAGACCAAAAATAAACTCGAAATCCAACACAGTTGATCCGTAAATAATACGTTAATGAATTAAAAAGTTAAAAAAAATTTAACCACAAGAAAACCTCGAATGTGAGGCTGCAGCTGCGTCAATCTTTTCATAAAAATGATTACTTTCTCTACATTCCGCCCTGGTACTTGATATTATTTTTATTGCTTTAATTTGGTTTCGTTTGATTTTGCCCACAAGGTAGGCATTTCTGCTTGTGTTGGACTTTGATAGTCTAAGTTTACAAATCACGCTTATTGCTCTGCATCTTCTGATGTGGTTTCCTCTTCGTGTATTGTCGTATCGGAACCAAAACATGTACGGTAAATTACCAGCATCTGTTGGTATTTCCGAGGCTGTTCTGCTTTATCAATCGAGAGGATCTTGTCAACCGCAAATTTAGGAGCTGATAGAAAATGCATCCATTGCCGCACTCCGGCCATCTTCTAACATGATGTTTGCGAATTCAGGCCCCACTAACACGGTCTTTCTGTGCTTTTCTGGTGCTTTTCTTCCCTGTCGATGAAATATTTTAGCCAATTATGCCCAGAGAATCAGAGGCTCCATAAGGCACAGTCTCCGTTAGTTGGCTTTAAACAAGTGGCTTTCATCCCGCATAATCAATAGAGGCTGATTTGGCATTTTGGGGACCCCATTTAAGCCACCCCGGGTTTGCCGGCCAGTTAGCGTGATTTATTTACGCCTTAGATTTCCTTACAGGCGATACCGTGACATCAGTTAAGCCAAATCAAGGAGCATTCCTGCGGTCGGTTTAAAAGGCTGATTTACAGCACCACCTCCCTTTGGAGGAAAAAGGGCTGCTGTAGCCGCCGGCGCAAAACGCGGTTGGCGGCACGAAGCCCATTCACCGTTTCCAAATTTCCGGTCGCTGGTAGTCTGAAATGGACTTTGAGATATTTCGAAAACACTCACCTTGTTGATAGTGGGGCTGAGCACTCACTGCCGCGACATCTGGATTTCTCCCGGAAGTAAATGCAGGCGATTCATCACGAGAGTTTCTGACGTTTTGGTCCACCAATATGCGTCTTTCCTTAAAATGTATGCTCAATCCTCTACATACTATTCGCCTAAACCTTGGCTTTGATGGTCTCCTATACCAGTCCGAGTCCTCCACTCACCATCCTCACCCGCTCCTAACAACCCTTGTAATAAATATACCGCTCCTTCCGAGCACCATCATCTATTGGTGTCTGACGCATTTAAATGTCGTCAGTCTTATGTATGCAAGCCTGCAAGCGTCAGAGGTGGTGAGTAAAAGTGGCTGCGCCTGCCGCCGAATGGTGAAAAATTGGCAGTCGATTTTAAATAAACGGTCAACGTACGAACGCCTCGCTCCTAGTTGACACAGCAGCGCAGATTTCGGTTTTTCTTATCGACCGCGTCAAGCCGTGTCCACCACTATTTACCCTTTGGGTTAAGAAAGGTACATTCACTCCTGCTTACGGTACATGAATGCTTGAGTTTAGGCCGTATGGGCAGACGTCAGCAATTACTGAAATTCATACATGTATACGGGAATCCATTGGCTGCAACGCTGCTGACTATTCGTTGCTTCACGTCAGCGATAATTGACTGATCTGAAGTCGGACATCCAACTTGCGTGTTGCGAGGTCCAAACAGATAAGCACCAAATCACTAGTGTGCCTAAAGATACTAAATAATAAAAATGACAGCGACATGTATTTCTCTCAAGTTGCAAGAAGTATGCGCTTGAAAACAAAGTTTGAACAGAGCTGGGGCAAAGGGGAATCGAAGGATAAAATGAAGCAGGAAAAATGAATGTATGGTTTACTTCCCTGAAAACCTTAAGCACACTTCGAAGCACGGTCGAAACCTGCAATGTGGTCTGCAAGGTGCGAGTGTGTCAGCCAAAAATCAAGATTGTGCAAGCTTTTCTGACACTTGTTAGTTGTGGCAGGCCGTAAGTCATTTCTTTTTTAAAGGCTTCAAAGGTGCGCATTGCAAGCGCAAACATTAGCTGAAGGAAGGTGATATCTCTCACGATGTGACTGGAACCCTTGAAAATCAGGGTGGTTATGAGACGGACAGAAACGTCAAGTGTAGTAGGTAAAGATCAATATGCAGACGGGAAAGCGATTGAAATTAGTTAAAATTAGACTGGATGTCATGTGAGACGGACAAAAGAGTGAAGAATAACCGTAAGTAAAAGCTGACTTGATGATGAAGATGAAAGCATATTGGAAAATTCGAGAGTGAACTAAACCATTTAAAGGATGAAATATTATGAAGAATTGGGTGCGACGAGCTAGTGTAACTCTAAATATTGCTTACTGCACTCATATGCTGCTGACGGCGAACTTGGACTGAGAGTTGCGATAAGCAAAATAACGAGTCTCTGCAAAAAGTAAAAACGGTTCTTTATACGCACTTCCGACGAATGCTCTTAGTACTGTCACTTTCAAATTCCGAGATTTTAATCTTAACTACCAGTAAGGTAGGGAATTCGAGGGAGCGTGAGCGCCTTTCTAGTGGTAGTATTAACTGTGCTTTTGACCAGTTGTAATGGCTCATCTGAGTAGGGCTACTCAAGGCAATCAACCCATGGTTTGGATTGTGTTCGCGCTTTGTTAAAAGTAGCGGGGCGCAGACCTGGCAAGCATTATCCTAGAAGGAAGATGTCGCCAGCACATAGACCAAGGTGGGGTTTGTCAGCGACGGGGCTTGTGTCGCACCACAGACCACCGTTAGCCGATGAACAGCGAGCAAAGTCATTGGTGGGCCTGGATAAGAATCAGCGAGAGGGAAAACCAGCCAACAATTTGTTACAGTCAGTAGTGTCGTGAGTAGACAGGGTGAAATAGAAACAAAATGGTGGGAAGTAATACAAAGATACGCAAGTAGTTAAAAGCTATGTAGAAATTGTAACAGCCATTTTTATGGACTTTTCGGCCTCTAGGCGGTTTTTTGAATAGGGCGGAAGGACGGAGTATGCAAGTTTGGGCATGCATTAGATCCTTAGCTGACTGCCGCGTATCAGATGTATGGCCGAGTCATTCCTAGATTGTATTAACTTCATTAGAAACGTGTATCTTGGCCAAGTTTTAGCGCCTCTGCTAGCATCGACTGTATTGGCCTAATAAAATTGACAGCCCAGTCCGTGGAAGCGTTTTGGTTCACAGGTCTACTGCACTTTCAAAGGGGTGAGCCAAGTATAAGCTGCCACTAAAGTTATTGCTGGAAAACAGCGGGACACAGCACCACTGAATTGGACTGAGTCACTAACCTCGCGTTTTGCTGGATGCTAACACAGAATTTTCCTGAAAATGTCTTAAAGCGGTGAGAAAGGAGATACATTAGAAGGCTAGGTTCAACAATCTGTATTTAAGCCAGATGATATCAACTTGAAGCAACGAATGTTTATTGTAAGCATAAATAATTAATTTAGAAAAGGACGGCAGCATACGTGCCAGATTTATGTTGGGAGGGAAGAGGCAGAAGTAAACTAGAATGGTGGATCAGGAAGCATCGATAGGTAGCCTGATACCCTAGCACCACGGATCGTCCCGCAGAGGGGCTAAATGCATATCTACCTCGCAAGAGCCGCGTGGGATTTCCACTTGTGCAGGGTCTGATCTGATCTGAAGACACATATCCACTGGTGAAGGTGGCCCGTGCCTTCAAGGTCAGAGTTAGCTTTCGTTGCTGGGTCAGAACTGATCCGCATGCAAAGAGTGGTCAACTCCATATGGGTGTTTTCCATACTTCCTCCGGCTGCTCACACTTTGCCGTTCTGCATGTTTTTGCAACTGCTGGGCTTGTTTCCAGTTACTCAATTTTGGAGGTGCTGAGGTAAACATGACATGGTCATTAGGGGTTTCGCTTGTAAGAGCTAAATATAACCCAATTGGGGAAAAGCAGACACATGGATTGCTGCTTTTGCCGTAGAGCACAAAACTGCACTCACGATCCGGTAATTTTCAACGCACTAACGTATTTTTTATTAACGAGAGCCAAATTAAACCCGCCAGTATGGCCTGGCTTGTTTCATAAGCGGATCAAGTTATCTTTGTTATATGAACAATATTTTGAGGAAACTATGTTCACGGAGCAGAAAGTTGATAAGGGTTCAGTAAACGATTCAGTGCGAAACAATTTGGTGGGTGAGTTATAGTGGAAAAACCTCGGAGAAGTTATCCCGGAGTGATAATTCTGCGAAGATAAATACTGGTCCAAATGATGTCTGCCACAAAAGCAGGACCGGTTGTTTATCATAGTAAGTTAACAGTACCGGAGTCTACAAGGAAACTACCCAGGAATTAGAATATAAATGTAATACAACTTTTAACACAGTAGCACCTGTCATGGAAGCCAGCTAAATATTTTATCATGAAGCGTGACATAATGCTCTGCGATCGACCAAGATCAATTTGCTGATAATAATAATGGGTATATTTCTCGAAATTCGAGAGTCATGCGCA
>LUCM01000943.1:101664-113235 GCA_008360955.1 Fasciolopsis buskii | reverse complement strand
ACTCTGGGGAACGGCAGCGGTCAGTGAGGCTTACCTTGCTGTTTAACGCTGAACGATGATGATGATGATGATGATTGCCCATGGTCCGCGGATTTAAACAAGCACACGACGCCATATGCATAATCTAGGTCACACGGCTTCCTTCCATTTTCCAGTTCCACTCATACATTCTGAAGACCTCCTAAAGCATCTTCCGTCACCTCGTCAATAACAAATTTGAAAATAATGGAGATAGGACACCCTTGTCAAACGCAGTAATACTTGGAGTTTGGCCGAAGGAGCAGTCGACAGATACAATCTGTTGTCTCAGCTTACGCTGCAGCAGACCGGAGCCCAGATGCAGTCTAGGAGACAAATGCGCACAACCTCATACGCACAGCAGGGCTGGCTGACATGGCAATTTTAGCGGGGGACCTGATTGCTCGGTTGTATCAGCTGTCCTCGAACGAGGCGCATCTTGGAGGTTCCTTTGGTCTCGATTCCTGTCGTTCTGAAAACGTTGTACGGTTGTTGGCCCTGTGCTCAGACCATCAGTTGTTTTTCGCTGGTACTGGTATGTCAGCGAAGTTCGTGAATCTGTTGCGAGCACTGTATTCGCATACCTATGGCCGCGTGAGAGTGTACGGTGAACTATCAAGTTCATTCGAAACGGCTAGCGGCGTTTGACAAGGGTGTCCCATCTCCATTCCTGTTCAAATTCGTTATTAATGAGGTGACGCCAGATGCTTTAGGAGATCTTCAGAATGTAGGAGTGGAACTGGAAAATGGAAGGAAGCCGCGTGACCTAGATTACGCAGATGGCGTCGTGTGCTTGTTTAAATCTGCAGACCATGGGCAAGGTGCACTAGATAGACTTTCGTGGTCTCGTGATCGTAGTAGACTACGCCGTTTGGGTCATGTGTTGCGTATAGCGAACATCCGTTTACCATACAGTGTCCTAGTTTGCGTTCCCCTTTCTCCCAAGAAGAGTGTCAGAATCTATGTGGAGGTCGGCAGATGACATGAAAAAGCGGAATTAGAAGATTCACAGAGAACTTAAGTAAAGTAGATGTTTTGCGTCTTCCTAGTTGGGGTCCGAAAGACTCGTCAACTAGCTGGCTGGTGAAACTGAAGGATAGGGGAGCGAGCCGTGAACAGCGGCGATCGTGTCGTCATTCTCAATCGAATCGGAATGATTGGACGAGTGCGTTTGTACAGTTAGACTGTGTTTCGTGTGTTGGCTACAGCAGCGTTCTTATGTTCTCCCGCCTTTATTGGTCCACTCCCTGTTCCTTTAGTGTATTCGCTCTTTTTGCAGATATATGTAACTGTGTGGAAAAGGCGGCGATCAGTGAGGCTTACCTTGTTGTTTAATGCTGAACGGTAATGTTGATGAGGATTGGGTATCTGATGATAAGGACTCGAACCGACGGCAGAACACCAATTCGTACATCATTATGGATGAAGTGATGTTCCAGCTGCAGCCAGTTCATGCATGACGTTTCTGAGGAACTTCAATTACTTGTCCGCCTTGGGTTAGCGCGCTGCTACTTTATGGATTCGACTGCTGAGTCCCAAAGGGACCCCAAAGAAATGCCTTTTGTTTTTGATCCGCTCGTATTTCCTTAGTGTCCTTTCTTCAAAAATCGTACGGAATGCCTTTCTTAGCTTGTTATTGCATGACGAACCGTCGGCCGAAATTACCGTACTACAGCTACGTTCCATCCTATGTAGCCTGTGATGATCAAGTGAATTGAGATCTCTTCGGCCCGGATCCTGTTACCATCGGTTGCTTCGGTGATAGACACCTTTCCGATTTCTCTTGGCTCATCAACATTCCTGATCTATAGGATCTTCTCTGATTCCCTCGCCTCAATTTTCATAACTACTGCTGCTCCTTAGCGTTGCGGTTAACTGTAATCTTGGGTAACGTCTTTTTATTTCAAACTCTGCTGATATTTACTGCACATTGGGTGATGCATTTTATTCGACCACACTTCTCATGTACAGATGTGCGTTAAGTATCCATTTGGCTATAGATAAAAAAATCAAGATTGCGTTGAAATCTCGCTGTTTTTATGTGGAAGTAGGCGTCAGTGGTAATAGTAATAATGACCATTTTCTTTTTTAGTGTTGATGTCATCGGCGAAACGGACGTATGCGGTAATTCGTGCTGTTTACGACAATCACCACTCGATCGATGATTTCGAACGAGAATTGGATTTTGTTCTCACTCGCAAAGTGGGTATGGTTATCATTGAACCGGAAACTCTGGGTGAATTGACATGGCGATGGATTCGTACTGGTAACTGGTTGCACAAAACGGCTGTTGTATGTGGTAAGTAAATACCTCTTTTCATTATTAATTTTTTTAGTTACTCCAAAAATCTCCAATGTACGGTTTCCTTTTAAATTGCACCATAATCCAAAGGTTCTATGCCGCCGGTTCGTCCCATTTCTTTTTTCACGTGTGAGTATAATTGAAGGTGCACACTCCATAGTCGCTACTGCCCAGTGCACGGAGGGGGAGCGTCGGAGACGACAACCGTGAAACTTGGAGTGGCATAGAATCACACGGGATCTCACCAGCTCAGGTGTGGTGACGAGCCGAACGACAGCGAAGTGCCATCTAGCTAAACCTGGTTGCACTACTTGTTGTCGCCGTTTACCCTAAACAAGAACGTAAGCCATGAGGTTTGTTGTGAACTTTCAGAAATAAGCGTGATTGTCAACGTTGCTCGCGGACAGACCGCTCAAGGGTCACGCCACGACCTTAGTCATCTTAACAAATCCCAGTTTTAAATGAGGCAGGTCGGACTGATCACTTATTACGTTATGCAACCTCCATCCCCACTTTGATCCATTTGCCATGTTCCTCTGTCACTTATCAAAATATTAGTTTCACTTTTCAGTGAATTTCCTCGCGAATTAACTTTTATGAAGACCAAGTAGTCCCGTGTTCAACTTGCATGCTAACGTCGAACAGAAAACTATTGGCTGCTTTGCACTCAAGTCCTGGTGTGTGGTGTTTGTTTTTCCCACAGTTTCACGTCTTGTGGTTATATTTATTTTGGTAGCGCTAAGCGAACTTCTTTTGAGTGAAATATAAGCTTATATGCGGCGGCACGGTGAATTAAAATATCAACAAAAGAGCCAGAGGTACAAATCCCATATCCACTGGTCATTTGGGTCGTATATATTGCTATTCGTTGTCTCCCGGCGTGTTGCCACACCTGAACTAATGAAAACTTATTTGATTCCATGCCACTCCAAATTTCAGGATTATAGTTGCCGGTTCCTCTTCCCCTCGTGTGGGTGGGTCCTAATGAGTGGTGCTTCGCGTTTGTCCTAAGAAATCTGGATAAAAGTCAATGCAACGAGGGTCAGCTTCTTTTCTCTTATTATCAGCTTATTATTACTAACTAAGCTAGTCGACCCATCTCACGCCTGTGACATCGTCTTTCGGTATCTTTGGGACGATACCTTGGAGTGAGAGGGAACGGAGTTTGCCTGCAGACCAACATCCCGTTTCCACTTGGCCATGCAGTATACGCTATACAAGTGCGCAAACTGTAATCCTGGTTCACCACATGTTCATCCATAATTTGAGATTTTCAACATTCTCTTCACTCCGGATCAGCCGACAATCGACTTTGGGGTTTACATTCTCTGCGGTTTGGGGGGCCACTCTATTGTGAGTGCACCTTACATAGGCTTTCGAAGTAACAGATGTAGTAAAGCAGTTGGACTTCCTCGAGCAACAAGAAATTCAACGTTTGTAGTTTTTTGCCGGGACCTTAGATCCCTCCTCTATGTGCATTGTTCCATTTTTAATCCATTTAGCGACTTATCGCTAAACAGCCAGTTCAATGAGAAATTTCCCGTTTTTGCTTTTGTTTGATTTCTTACGGAACATCGTCATGAGGGTGTGACATGTTCGAATGAAGTAATTCGCGAGATGTGGTTTGTTGTAAGTAACATAAGGGACGCTAGCACATCAGTATATCGAAAATAACTGACTTTGTGGATGGAAAATGTTTTCTGTTGGTTTTGAATTATTACAAAATGACACGAAGAGCCAGATGTCATACGGACTGGTAAATCCTCTTGCGTATTATGCATCCAACAGTAGACACTGCTATCCTTGTTGCATGAACAGGTTTCCCGTTTTTACCTCAAAGTATTTCAACGGTGTAGTACCCTCTGGTTTTTTTTCCATACCGAAATAGCAGACAAGGCTGATCCAACTACCGAAACCTGGTTATTGCTATTTGTAGTTGTTTTTATTCCAAAGTATTATAAATGGGGCAAACCCCTTGATCACCAGGACTAGTGTATAAATGGAATTGGGTGGGAGATCGTTCGAGTGGTAGGGAGTACAAAAGTAGTAGATGCTTTCCGAAGTTTTGTAATTCAAAGGAAAATATTGAAAAGTAGAATTTCGGTGTCTGGGTGTGTAAATCTGATATGGATGACTGTCAGTCCATGTACGGGACTCGCGTTGAATGGTAACGGTAGGAACAAATGTCCATTTTAAAGAAATAAGAATAAAACTAGTATGGTTAAAAGTGAATAGTGAGCTGGTTTAACGACTGCAGACTCGATATCAAGGACTTACCTAGTGTCCGATCGAGAAAGGCGAAAAAGATGATGCTCCACCTTATCACGTAGCTTCAGCACTGAAATATGACCCTAACTTGGACTTTGCCCAACAAAGAAATTGCGAGAGAGACGTAGGGTGGAAAATGAAATATGGATTGCACAACATTGCTTGTTCATTTACACAATTAGTGTTCAAGAGCCGCGTCCGCTCTGCTCTAGTCCGCAGGCGGAAGATCGCCGGCTCGCCTCCCCTTGGCAGCTTTTGAATTTATAATACTTTAGCAGATTCTCCACTCTAAATTTACTCCTTGATGAAACTTTGGCTTTCTTATTTTTCCATTGTTAACTGATTCTTTTGCTCGCTTTCTCGTTTGTCACAGGTATGTCTGCACTGGCGGCAGCCGGAATCGGTTTGGCATGGAATTCTATGATAGTAAAATCGTCCCATCTGATTCCTTTTGGCCTGGATGGCCGGTGGTGGTGGTTGGCCAGTACACATACCGAAACGTTTCTGCTTGATCTGACTCCACGACTGCTTCGAATGAGCCTGACACTACTAAGTGCGATTAGCGCGACGGCAGCCGGATTCTATGCTGTATTCTGGCAGTGGGATCCATGTTGTAAATATCAAGTGGCTTCCTCATTGGCCTCATTACCCCGGGGCGTGACTTCAATGATGAACGCGAACGGCCACGTTCGACACGAACAATCGTCATGCAATGGGGGCAATTCCTCGTCTCCCACATGGCCTAACAATCCTCGCTCCAGTCCGAACGGGTCAAGCACCACCAGTAACGGGCTTCGTTCACGGCCGGTAATTGTAGAGAATTGGGCCGGATCCGGCGGTCCACCGCTCCGCCCTGTTGTCCTGGTACATCGAGATGATGGACGACGAAAATTTTTGCACAATTCTGTCGCATTAGCATCCACTTTAGTAACCGGTTATGTGCTTTATAAATGGTCCCGGGCGGCCAGTTCTTGACCGACTCAAGTAGACAATCCTTCCATCAAAGATCCTCTTTCTTGTCCTTCCAATGTTTTATTTCCGATGAACTGTCGTCACTCGTGGCAGCCCCACTGATCGTGTAGTGTCAGATTGTTCGCTTGATCCGGGCTCTTGTTTGTTACAGTCTTCTCGCTGCCTTCATTCCCGTCAGCATCGGTATTGCATTGCCAATAGCTTCCTAGATTTTACCAGGTGCTTGAACTAACCAAAGTCTGGGATCTCGTTCGTTTCCCATCATTCTTTAGACTTTCCGTACGATTTCCTTACGCATTTCTGAAGTGAGTAATCCCTTGAATCCTTTCATCGTACCTGATGCCTCTATCCCTATCTCACACCGGTTGTTTTTGGGATGGCATTACTAGGCGGATAAGATATTGCCCAGCCTACTGAAAGTCACGGACAATTGTTTTCATCTTTTGATGTAATTGTCTGTCTTTTTACACATCCGTTCAGGAACGCGATAAGGCATCGGAGAGGAAATGGGCTGAGTACTTGAGACGAAACATTTCACAGTAACACGAAAGGAAGGGACGGTACAAACGGAGGATGGCCGAGAAGCTCCTATCTCCGCCGTTCCCAGCATCAGTTATCACTCAGTTCATGTGCCGGTCTGGTTCGATTAGACTAGCTCAGCTATTTGTTAGGACAAACATACATTATTCGACTCTCCCAATCCATCTTGTAAACTAAATCATAAAAAAACCGACAGACTCATACCTGCCTCTACACTTATACACAAATCGATCAATAAACGATGGATAATAGTGTTCTTGTTTTGTATTCTCCTCAATTTTCGGTTCTGGAGTTAATGTAGTTGGTAAAAGAGGCATTGATGCTCTCATTTCCTTTGTTCATTGCCGGCCGCATACCATAATGAAACAAAACCATTTCCACACGACTTAGGAGGGTGGTGTGTGTGTGTATTAGAAGTGAATCACTTTTTCCTAATTAAGCGGACCTGTTTTCTGTTTGCTTATGATTTGATCCAGATCTGCTGCGTATCGTTGACCCACTCGTTTTCTCATGGTCAATCTTAGCAGCGGACTAGGACTATAAAGTGGTAGGGTGTCCGCGATATCGTTTGTTACCACCACAACGACGTGTCATTCTCATTAAAACTAGCTCCCGTTATTGAAGATGAGTCCAGTGTTCTTGGCTAAATCACTTTGGTGCCCTACTTCTATAGCTTATCCGGATGTTCTCAGTCCTCATTTCACTGGAACCGACAGTTCTACACTTCAGACCCTTTGTTACATTTTACACAAACATTGGAAAAGTAAATTTCCGCGAATTTTCGAGCACTTGGTTATCTTTTAATACTTCACTCGATGAACCTGTTATTTTTCTGCTGTCACACGGCACGGCGTTATTTTGCATCATACATTGAAGAATGCATCGTTTAGTCTCTTGCATTGTGCTTGATGGTCATTGGCTTTTGAATACCGCTACGTTAACTCTAAAATTCCTCGTTAAATACTCCAAATTATCCATGATCAAATGAATGTTCATAGGATAAATAGCGGACAATAATCAGGGATGGTTCTCTGAGTGAGCAGAGCGCCAGTGGAATTCGCACTCCGAATGATGTGCCTCATTCCTGTTGGCTATTGTACATGCTCGGTCACAATTATCGCGCTTCTCGTCATAAGATACTACTGAGCTGCTCCCATCATCACATGGTCGACATTGTCCAGTCGCCGGACGAATGGTTACTGTCAGGATTTCGCATTGGCCTGGGTAAATCATGTTGTGTGGGGTGGAACTGCTTGTTTTCAGCATGCGACTCATTTACTTGCTTTCTTTTCAGTAGAGAACAATCTTAATCTTCATAGAATAATCCACTATTTCATATCAACGATGTTCAGCTGTTTTATCTTTGTTAGGAATCGTGAGCATTGCATATCCACCGTGCCCGGACTGGGAGGTGGACTCGGGACGAACGTTGTAGGTCGAACGCCTCAGCCATTACACTGCTGGGCAGGCCCTCAACGGTTTGGTGAACTTCATGACATGATTTTGTACCTGTCTGTCATTGATTGCCAAAGACCGTGGTCATAGTTCAGAAACGATCACGCAGTTGAAATACAGAATATAGAAGTAGCCATGCAATCCGTTGCCTAAGAAATTTTTCAGTGGACTCATCAGTAAGAGCACGACGGTGATTATGGATCTTTGGCAGGGCGCGAAGGAAAATTTCCAGCAGGACAGCGAAGTTATGGGAATCACAAAGTCCAAGTCCAACCTCATGACGAATGCGCACGTCCTTATTAAGGCAGAATCATGACAGATAATTCCGAGGCGCGATCACTTTCATGGTTGCATAGGTACCCGAATTTGAACTCAATCGATATGATATAATACTGTTTGAAAAAGCGAGATTATCCTGATGGGTAGCTTACAAAATCTTCAGAGCTCGTAAAATTCTCTGACAAAGTTTAGGACGAAATGTCAGTCACATGTGTCGGTCGACTGATAGGAATCAATATCACCAGAGGTCAGAACTGCCATTTCCGCTAGCTGCGAAAGAGCGAGAATTCAACCTGTTTTCCTAGCAAATATAGTTAGATCTGTGTTCAGACTGGGTACCATCAAATTAGGAAAATAATGAGGATGAACAAAGGAAGAAAGACTGTGTAGAGTTCACCATACATGCTAACTTTTAGTCTGTGCCTCCACACTACCGGTTATCCATAAGGATCCATGTTTCTTCTGGGGTCCTGGTACTACTCGGTTGCCCAAACTAAAGTACTTGGTTGAATTAGGGGACCCTCCCTAACATTTAACCGAAGGGCCTAACAGTAAGACAATCTAAGTTTCTTGCACCCCACTGGGGGATGGTGGCTGATCGCAAAGTTGCATCGCTCAGGTGGGGTCAAACATCTTGGGTGTCTAGTGCACTCATCCTCTTCTCACAATATATCAATGCCTGGTTTTTTCCATGAAATTTCTCATAATTATCATAAATATTTGCGGGATTGGAGTTAATACAGAAATCGGTTACTCTGGGCTCCTAAGTGTTTTTGGCGCTACTGGAGTATTGGGTTTTAGTGTGCTTATTCAACCGGAGAACCGCTCAAGATCATTTGGCGCTATTGTCATGATGTGTTGTAAATCAGCCTCGGAACATCTCGCTAATAGCTTCAACTGAGCCAGTTTGATAGAACAGCTGTTATCAGGTAACTCCAGACAAAAGTCTCCGTAATATTCCACCTCCCCCTGGAGTAAAAGGTGTCATTTTGTAAAATGTTGAATTCCAAGTTTTAGTTTTATCGGGGAGAATTCTGTTAATGTGAATAACCAAAGTTGAAACATTTTTTTAAACTAGAAATTACACTCTTCTGCGGTCCACTTAGGTTGATGCAGTCTGCGTTCTGATGATATTCGTGTTATTTTCACTATTGATGTGCATATCAGCTTCCGGTTTTGTAGCGGTGGTTGGACGAGCTTTTTCTTCATTAGCACGTGGTCTAGGTGTTCTGGATGGAAAATCACGGAAATCGTGATACTGCACTCTTGTTTATCATCTGTTGCTTCCTAATTCGAGACAACACGGTGCAAGTCACATTGTACCAAAATAATGCATATCCACACGCAGTGCTTCTATCCAAATCGTGCCATTTGTAACCTGGATCCCCATAATTACATTGATCTGCACCAAGTCCCGATATGAACTATGGTGAATTTAGTGTTCGGAAGTAGGGAACATCTTTCTCACAGAGGTCACCTGAGAACTACTTTTCTTGGGCATGATGAAAAGTAAACAACAGAGTCCTGGAATTGCCTGTAAAAACATGAGAGGTTGCTTTAGTTCACTTGTTAAGCGAAATGGATTATACATCTTCCACCCTTAGTAGAATGCACTTGCTCTATACAACCTTTTAATTACTTCGGACTTATTTTTCGGTTTTCCTGTTGTATGAACAAGAAAACTATTATGAAAACGTGGTGTCCCGTGATCTTACATTCAATCAGATCTGGGTAAAATCAACCGAGACATTACAAAAGAGCTAATGATTTAGTTGACGCCGAGATCATGGTGATCACGGACATACTGGTTCCAGGTGCTACTTTTCATGGTTGGAGGACAACGGTGCTTATGTTGAGATAATTTTGGATACATGTTCCAAGCTGCTAGCCTCTGGAGGCGTTAAATTTGATAGAACTGAGTTGTTTGTTGTTGCATGCCTTCAGTTAGCTTTTTTGATGAATAAGATGGTAACATCTGAACGAGTTGGCGAGTGGGGAAAACGATGTGTTTAATAATTTATTAAGTAGGGACGTGTATTTGTCAGAACCGGTTTTTACCAAAATAATAGTAAGTCAACGTTCCGAATCCCGCAGCCAATCTTTCTCAGGGCGACTTAACTGGAACGGAGTAGCCAAATGATAGTTGGTTTTAAAAATACTGTTTGCGCTTGATTCTGGGTTTGTGTGTTGAAATTATCGCGCCGAATCACTTTCACTCACTGTATTCGTCCTGGTAATCTTTTAGCAATTTTACTTTGTAAGTTCGCACCGTATCGGTAGTGCGGATCATGTTTGCGTGTGTGCGATGTTCATTTGCCACCGTCAACTGTAAACCTGCAGACGCCAGTAAGCCAACGTACGTGCTTAAGGTAGGTAGCTAATCCCGAAAATGTAGGACGCAACGTGATCTCAGATGAAACGAGGAGCAAGAAACAATGGACATGATAAATTAGCTGATCATCTTAATGCTTCCGCGTGGATAGTGCCAGCTAGCCAATATTGATCGACCAGTCAGGAACTAGACGATCGCAAATAATAGTTCAATGGACTTCCCGTTGGAGTTTAGGGTTATGGCCGCGGTTAGTCTTTGACTTTCTATTGGGATGTGTTTAGCAGCAAGAAGATTGGAATCCGTAATGTCGACGTCCAAAAGCTAAGAAGTTTACCGCCTCACCTATCTCTTGAGGTAAGTGATTGCCCCAGCAACAAAATGCACTGGTTGTATGCGGCCAAGTAGTCATTGCCATCGGCTTTATACTTATTCATATTTCGATTTTGAGTTCGGCAATTACCGATCACTTTACCACTCGCCGACCTTAAATTACCTGCCGCTATTTACCCACAGAATAGCAATGCTCTTGGTCTTAGTGTCTCTCGCCTAGAAAACTTCGTATTTTGTCGGTCGTTTGTTTATTGTATTGTCGGTTTGGTTGCTTCTTGGTTAAATAGCACAGTCTTCAGTGAAGAAGCAAACGCCTGATCCCCGGGGTTGTGCAACCATTTGAGTGTCGTGTAGGCTCGATCAAATTCATTGTGAATTAGTACTATTATTACCGTAAGAATTATTACTACTATTACGAATGTTATTGTCATTATTTTTCGCACTAGTCGAAATACAGACTGTTTCTGACATGCAATTTAAGATTGAGAATAGCGGGTCGGGTGGAGTTAGAGCGAGAAAGAAAGGAAACTTTTTATCAACCTTTTGTCTTGTATGTGACTGGGGTCCCCTTTTCTTTAGGTTTCACTGATTACGAAAAAGTAATACACTGTCAGCACTGAGTTTTTTTCAGCTCCATTCATCAAATTGAGAAAACGTCAGTATCGATGTGCTGTTTGGAATGACTATGAAGCAGAATAATCAATTTCTGTTTTGGCAAATACACCAAACTAATAAATTCTTACGTAAAATGCCAAGGTGTGGCATAGACTGCATGCACTGGTCAATTTATTCATTCTGTACACTCATGCAGTCATCGATTGACGTTAGACCTTTATCAGGCCTTTCAGTCAACGGGAAACGCAGCAACGAGAATAACAACAACTCACCGGACCACTAACTGTGTCCAGTTGTGGCGGATGTCGCAGAATGTGAACGGAATTGAAGTCATGCATAGTAACATCGATTCAGAACTGCCAGTTTTATTTTGCGAACGAAATCACAACATGCCGGTCATCCCCGATGTTCGTGAACTGCTGGACCTAAGGTCCGAATGCGATTTATTCAGAAGCATTTC
>LUCM01000943.1:77358-96635 GCA_008360955.1 Fasciolopsis buskii | reverse complement strand
AAATAAATCCGTGGTATTTGCTGATGCTTCTTTACAACTAAAAAGAACTAGAGCCTTAAGGATATCCAAACTGGAAATTTTCCAACGCATCACAGTTTTCGGCACCGATATATACATATATATATATATATATATTTTGTTTACGCATCCAGATACTACTTCCTGCTTCTATATATATATATATATATATTGGTTTTCAGACAAACGGCTGAGTCTACACTCGAACGACCGTGTAAATGGTTGTTTAAGAAATCATTCAAGTAAGAATTAGTTCTTTAATGGAATTAAAGATGGATTTGGGGACAAATTAAGGAGCGCTGATCGGCGCTTAAGGGAACAATTACCAGACGGCAATCTAAGATCTCAAGACAGAGATCTGATAAGGATGACATGACGCGTTTGTGCGAAATAGACAGGCCAAGAGAATTGTCGAAGCAATCAGTGAAGAAAAAGATCCTAGTACAAGAGAGGCATCTGATAAGTTATCCAAATGGTGGGGTAATGATTATAGAAAAGAGCTTATTGAAGAGTTGCCGATCGGTCGACTGGTTTTGCACTGAGCCGGATCAAAATTAGAGGAAGAAACTCCACCCCAACATTAACTCAAGCATTCAATTTTCAGAAGAATCTTAGCCACGATTAAGAATTGTCCAGTGTGAAACACAAAGATCAGCTTTGCACCGAAACGCTAAACGGAAAAGCGGAATAGCGTTGGGAAGAGTTTGTAAAGAAGTATAGGCGATAAACGGAATCTCTAGGTTGAAGTACATCCTGAGGAGGATGTACTCACTGAAGCATGAAAAAACTTCCTCGATACTGTCATCTCAATCATTTACGTACAGCGTTGAACAACGGAGCAGCCTTGTACCTGTGATTCAGAGTGAATAGGTTATTTTTCAAGGAATCACTAAAATCCGGACAGTATACTGCAAACTAATGGTACTATCCGACAACAACGATGTGAATTAAAATCAAGTGATCAAAAGGCTGATAAATTAAAGAATAATTGTTAGAGCCTTGGTGATTACAACACTAGCGGCCAAAATTCGATGGCTTCTGATGTTATTTGGCGCAAGTTAGCGTGATAAATTGGTTAAGAACCAACAGGTCTAGTGTAATGTTCACTGTCAGTTGAATGTTATGCAATTACGGAAGTGATTGTCGTCATCATCATCATCGTTCAGCGGTAAACAGCAAGGCAAACCTCACTGACCGCTGCCTTTTTCCCACAGTTATATGTCTTTATAAAAAAGTGAATATCCAAGGGGAACAGGGAGTGGATCTACACAGGCGGGAAAAGTTAACAATGCTGCTGTAGCCAACACACGGAAGACGGTCTAATTATGATTGTAACGCATGTTGTTTTGCAAATAACGTACGGGACATATCCCTGTGTGCAAGCCCGATGGGCGTTCTTTCGTATCTCGAACATACGGTGCGCTACAAGGGGCAAAATCAGTGTAGAATACCTCCCACATAATCTGGTTCACGCTGCTGTAAGCAAGACCACCACCTTCAGCATGCAGTTTTGATTTTGCGATTTTGTCATGCATATCATCAATCGCCGCGAAACGCAGACGCAAATTCAGTCTCTAGTAGTCAATGTGCGAGAGACCGAAGTAAAACACTGAAGAAACATTTTTCATATTTCACAAAAGCCGGTGGAAAGAAATTCCCTGACGTTGTAATTTGGGCAGTTGTGGAACCCTCAGGAGCTGTCTGATTTCGCAATACAATAGGAAATTTGTTGTAGCACGATCAAAATCGATGCCTGTGTCACCATGGCAGCAGGAAGACGAAAAAGAATATCGTATACACTTAGTGTCAAAACATATTCCACCGAACGCCTTGGTTCCTGTGTCAAGTACAACCTCACTCCTTAAAAGGATCAAAGTTTAAAAAAACCGTGATGCTTTGCACAACCTCTACCGCTAAAACAAGAATAGCAACGAGTCCTCTTTGATTGTTGTTAAACAGTCATTCGTTACGGATTACAGATATTCCATACTGAGCTACTGTCAGGGCATTTTGCGAATTCTAAACAACCAATGTGATCGTCGCCAGCACAATGATTGAAGCTATCGTCAAGCACGGGGACCTTGGCGCCTATGGGAATGATATTGTTTTTTGTAGATCTGTTGTGACTTTGAACAATTCTCGCTCGATGTCGAGATGCATTGTCATTTTAGAGTAGAAAATCCCTTGTGTCAATACAAACCACCATCAACTTTCTTCACGGTGAGTGACTGTTAATCGCCTGATCCGCAGCCCGGGTGACAACATCTCGGTTCAGCGTATTCTGGCGAGCTATGTGAATTATGGATCGATGGAAAAACGTTCGACCTAAGAGATTTATCGAAGTCGATTCAAGGTTGGCAAGTCACGTGTGGATCGCCGAGAATTCTAACTCCCACTAAAGGTATGCGAACAATGCATTAGAACCGCAGAAACAAGAAAAAAAGTCTTTGAGGTTAAATTTAAATTTGTACGTATCTAAATCTTTGGAACTTGTGTTCTTGAAGCTCGACTAGTTTGTATGTGGCGCAGAAAAAAGTAATGGTTCCTTATCGAAGGGAAGAATTTTGGTTATTATGTCGAGAACCCATGAGCTGGGTCTGAAGCAAATCAAGTGTCCTACTAGAGGTGTGTTTTGCTGCGATGTGCAGAAGATTCTTGGTGTTTTCGGCGTAACTGCGGGGTCGCGGCGAACACTAACGGTTAGGGCGAACAGCTCGAAAAGATCCCATTAGACTGAGACGAAGTTAGTTCGCTTGCTGGGGGCACTTGGTGTGCATGATGTGATTCACGGGGAGAGCGAGTGAGAATCAGCTTGTTGAGGAGCTTGATTCGATGCCGTTTCATCTATGGAGTTGATTCACATGGTCAATTAGGCTCACATCGGTTTTCCGATCTGCGTAAATTGTGAAGATGAATGAATAGAACCGTACCAATTCAATACGAAGCTTCAAATGTACTAGTTTATTACTTGTGCCAACCATTTGTTTAAAATTTCACCTCTCTTCTAACAGATTGTCCGTTACTGTTATCAGCTATTCCCCATCAGCAGCCCAATTAGACTAATAGTAGCACTGAAGAATCGGGAGAAACTTGGCAAAAAACCACTTTCATTATACAGAGGTCACGTGACTGGCCCGAAACGTGAAGGAAAAGGGAAACGTAATTTCCTGTTTCGACTATCCCGAAAGATATTCCGCATACTGTGTGCGTCACAGCCCATTATATACGGGGTTACTATCCCCTAAATCAGTCTGTTCTAATCTTGACACAGCCAAAAATGAGCAAAATAAAGACGGGATAAACTGACGGTGTTATGGCAGGAAGTTCCTTAGTGACGAGAGTGAAAATATGATCCGATTCGATCAATGATTTATCTAAATTCCGAATTAAGTTCTTTTCTATAACCGAAACATGAATGCTTGGCGAGCTTATTCACTTTTGTGGTTCACCTCCCAAATTATTGCGGTCACAAGTTTTATGAGAGAGAACGAGTTCTTTGCAGGCCCCATCAACGTGTGAATGTGCAGAATGAACCCACACACACACACACACACACATACGTTTCGAATCCGTCATCTTCACAACACTGCGCAATATGAATGGTATCATTCAAAAAAAACCCTCTTCAGTCCGGTGGCTTTTCTTTCTGGGTTGAAGTATGGAGACGAAAAGCAACATGGAATATTTACTTGCGGAAGTTTTCTTAAGGCGTCTTGAACTCTACACTCGCTTCCCTTCGGTTCATCAAGACTAACAACTGCCAGGAATGTTTATCCGCGAACGACGGAACCAGCATCGTTCATTTTTTGCGAGTTATGCCTAATGCTATTTGCGACCTTTGTTCTTGGATAAACGTTCCGGGCTTTTGTCAACTTTTAGCACTTTCCGACCGGCAATGGCCCAGTGGTCCACATTGTGGCGTTTCACTCTAAAGACCAAGGGTTCGAATCCATCCACGACCGGTTAAATTCCCTACTTGGAAGATTCGCGTTGGCCACGACCTGGCTTGCGCAACTGGTGTACTTTGTAGTTCCACCAATAATGGAAGTGAATGATAAAGTATAAGATTAAAAAAGCCTTGTCTTTTCATACTAATAATTTCCTTGATGCGCTAGTACCTTCCCTTTTTTGTCCGACGACTGGTTCCAAAATTCAACCTAGGGAAGTAGTTCAATATCCATACGGGGAACCAGTTTGGAAGAATGACCAAACAAGGTCGAATTGGTACACGGTTCAAAGGGGAAAATAAGGAGGAAAGCAGTCGAGACTGGCAATGCATTCAAGCCCCTAACGTGAAGACTGCAATGCAGAAATGTCATCAGAAATCTTAGTCAGTGACCTTCCTACGTGGATTTGGTCTAAAAGGACCAGAATTAGACAATGTTAACCGAAATATCGTAAGCATACCGGACCAATTCAACATGCAATGATAGTGTTTTATATCAATGTGGGTGCTTGAGAATGAATGGCTAGCGCGGTGCATTCACTCCTCTCGTCACCTGACTGGTAAACATAATGTTGTCCAATCGTCTTTGCAGTCAAACAAACAGTTTCACTCGGTTTCCACTTTATTTCTTTCTATCTAGGTTTACCATGCGATGTACCTATATTGGGGATTAAGCCACTGAGAGGCGATATACCAGCAGTTCAAATACATTGCAAAAAAGTCGGGGAAGACTAATTTCTTGACCTATAGCTTCTACTCTGCCCTCGTTCGCATTCAGTCATGAGCACGTCGAGTGACCTTGGACGCCGGTGATTTACAGGACGTGTAAGCTGAACTTCGTTTGGCACTTCTAATATTAGTTGAATATTAACACTATGCTTAATTATTTCATGCCCGAAAACTTATTGTGACATCATGTGGTTCCGTGTCACTCGATGTTTGCTGGCACTGTCCTAGGCGTAACAAACGACGGAGGTGAACCAGTTTGACTCACTACTTATTCGGGTGATTCGTTAACGATTGGCATTTTGCTGAAACAGAGTGCATCAATCTGATATAAATGATTGATGAAGATCTTAATTCTTTTCCCACCCCATCTGCACAAAGCGCATTCTTCATACCACAAAAAGGACTATTTTCTAGTTTTTAAATGATTAAATCTCCAGTCGTGTAGTACCAACCAGCAAGTCATACAGTTCATGCGTTATAGGGCACTGACAAAGAAGTGCAATTATACTGTGGGACAATCAAAATGACCGTCATGTTCACATTTAGGAAATTAAAGATGTGTGCCAAGCAACTGACAGCAACTTTGAGGTTGTAAGATAAATTTTGGATTCTTATTTGGTTACATCGTTCAAAAATGTATCTTTCTTGGCATGGATTCTGAATCACGATTTGAACGCAGTTGGAACTAGGTAGTCATGCACCCTTGTCCACCCACTAAAAGATCGGACATGTAACATGTTTCTATCTTGAGATATACAAGGACGATTGAGTCTAACTTTACCACTTGAATATTCCTAAGTGAATCCGATTCCTTCCAGTTCCACCGAAGCTAGTCGACCGGGACGGTTGGCTCAAATGGCATCAATGCCAGAACGATACTCGGTTTATCCAGCGCAGAAGTCAGCAATTGCAAATGAACAATTGTTCCACTGAGATGAACCAGTAAAGACTATCAGTTGCACCTTCCAGGATACCGACGGAAGATGCACTCGATTTTTTGGTACCCCCGAACAGTTTTCTCAACGAATGCTGAACGCTAGAAAGTGCCTCCAGGTACAAGGTAGTTTTTCTACAGCGCACATGTGTTTGGCAGCAAGTAAAAGTATGTAATATGAGAATGACACTATTTTACTCGGCTTTCCCTCATGTAATTAGACAATCTTTATATGGTTGATGCTGTGATATGACTCTCCACCAGATAAACAGGAATTTACATTTGCTCGCTTGATGTAATTGTTTGCGCTATAGCCGGTTCGCAGTAACCAATTTTGGCGTGTTCGTAAGTTCATCTCATCGTAGAAAGCCACAAATACGCGAATTGACAGTCCTTCGAAAAACGAATAACAAACATCGGGCGATGCGACGCTGTAAAGAGCGACTGTCCGAATGCCTCAGTCTCAAGTTGTTATTTACTTTAGGGACGCGATAGGTGGTCGAGTGGCTTAATGTAATAATTTGTCGTTAAAACATGCATTCATTTTCATTGGAAGCTGTCTGCTTAACCTAGAGTGTGAAAAGTTCCAAAATTCCGAGGAACTTAAGGAACTTCATTTTAAGTTCAAAGCTTTCCTAAAAATTGTTCCGTTTTCTAATCCGGTTTAGATTGTCTAAAAATATTTGTCCGTAGCTGTCACCTCTCTCCGACTCATCTTGTTGATGTCTTCATTTGATAAGTTATGTTTGGTTCATTCTATACGAAACTAATCACAATCACCGATGTTATCTCTTTCCCAATTGAATCTGCTGAAGTTCTATCCTGCCGCATTCGTGCGTACATCGGTTCGCGCTAAGTGTCCAGGCTTACGAGTGAGGCATTCTTACTTCAGGTTCTTTTGAGCCGGCATGGCTTTATCGCGTTCATAAGTCGAACACGTGAGTGTAGTATGTCAGTTCAATTTGTCATGGTTCAGACCCTTAGGGTAAGCAACACGACCAACAATAACATCCTGTTTGAGAGTCTTTGAGGCGAGTCTTAATATTCACTTTGACAGCACTGAATGAGAGGAAATCGCGGGGATACACGCATCCATGCACAAACACCGTGCGTTTTACCGGTGGGCAAGATAATTGTTTCAAAATGACGCAAGACGAAAGTGAACTTAGAGATCATTCACATCACGTGATTCCGAAGTGGGTCCAACGATCCCGGGAATCTCTGATCTTTTGAGAGCAACAGGTGGTCTGACAGAAACGCATGGGCGCATGGAGGGATTACCTATCTCGAAATGCCAGTTTCCCAGGGCTTAAATAACCAAATCCTGATGTTGTACAGCTAACTAAGCACACCGTGGAATTCTTCAACAATGTTAGTACACGAGGAATCATTTCGGCAAACTATCTGGTCCCGTACAAACAAGATCAATTTCTGATTATACTTATGTAGCTTGACAAATCCTGTTCGACAATTTCACACGTTATTTCGCTCCCTATACACTACCGGCAGATAGCCTGCTCTTGTACCTCTCTCGGATGGGGCGAGATGAACTAGAGAACCTGTTTAGCTAAGTTATCTTGACTTATTTTTCCCGTGATCTGTTTTGCAAACAAAAACTCGATTACAAAGTGGATAGAAGCAAAACGTTTAAATGGCAACAGGCTAAGAAAAGATGGAAACTTTTAGTTTTGAGTGGGACTTTTAACTGTTTGAAACCCTGTTCTTTGTACCGTATTGAATTGCACGATAGATTTCTGCAAGTTTAGAAAAATGTCATTCTTTTAAGAAGCAAAAGAAAGACAAATTGAATAATGCACTTGCCAAAACATCAACACTAGCCGTGTAAGCACATAAACGATGAACACTGGGCGAAATATTTCAGTAACGAAAGTTCGGACGGATCTCTTTCGTAAGTTTTTTCTTCTCAAACAAAATTCGTGTTAAATACGGAACAGTAGAACTGCGACATACACTAATACGAGAGGGAATTTGTCTACACCTTGGACGAGTAGATGCATGCGAATGGTAGGAAGACATAATTATGTAAGGAAAGGATACGGTCTGTGAGAATCTTCATGCGGAACATTTCTCACGCCCTGATGTGTTAGTCGGATACCCTTTCACAATAATAAAATCAACAGAAATATTGAAAAAAACACGAGAACTGAGAGACAGAACTTGATAAAGCACTTAAAAACCTTCCGTGAGTAGATTCTAAGACATAGCTGGAGAGCAGTAGAGTAAGATAGGGGGAATATATTGGTGAATAAAAGAAGTAATGGTGGTCTACTTTGTGCCATACCGCTTCATTTCACGTATCTGAAAAGACAGGCCACGTATAGGCTTGAAAAAGTCGAAGATAATGGGGGACCAAGATAAACTGGTACAAATTGACATCGAAATTTTCTTCAGATTCGGCCGTGGGAACCAGAACCCAGTCGATTATCGAGTTCTTAGTGCAGGAAGCCAAACGAAAACGAACGAGCGTGCTCTCAGACCACTTAGAAGAAACGTTTCGAATACTGCGGAAATTTCCTGACAGACATGCGAATTCCGACTGGCAGAGTACGATATCATCCGTATACTTGAGAAGTACACGTGGATCAATGAGCAGATCAATAAAATAAGTAGTGGAAGGATTGTTAGGTCAGTAACTCGAAGATATGCCATAATTTCCCACTAGAAAGGTGTTCCTTCAGCTACAATAGTATAGAAACAAGAAATCTAAGGGAGTCAAGTTTATAGAAACGAAGGGAACGAAGGACCGATTCGAATGCAGAGGAATAATCCGAGAATGTACCGCTGACTAATTTCGCGAAACAGTACAAACTTCGGGGAACAAAACGTCAGAGTGGGGCGACCGCAAAAAAACACCTTTTTGGCTTATAAGCAAATAGAAGCGGGTCATTGGGAGTAATTAGAGAGAAACTCAGACAACACAGAACAACACGATCGATTATTTTGAGCGCAGATGAGGCAATCGGTTGTTTACTTGGGGATGGGACCGACTGTTCCAGATTTCCAAGCAACTGGAATAACACCGGTAAAAAAAGATTCGCCGAAGAGCACAGTCATAATATTCAAGAACTAACTTACTCTCAATTTGAAAACAACAGAAACAGGCCACCTAAACTAACCGTCATACGGTTTTGGAGAATCGAAGAAGCTCGAAACTTGTCTGGTGAAACGGGCATGTCGTATAATTGCAGAGTGTCGGAGGATAGGTGAATGAACGTGGCATTCACAATGTCATCGTCTACACTGCGAATCACAGACCGGACACGTTACCTGCATGGGAGCCTGATACTATGGCAGAGAATTTTACTGCCCAAAAACCGATTGACGAAAGACAAGATGAATCGTCTTATCTTCTCCTCGACCAAGGCCGGGCAATGTTTCACAACAGCTTAGTCATGAAGTTTAGGGGCAGTTTCTTTTAGTCGTCTGAGGAATTTAAGTAGAGGTGAATCTTTCCTACCGTTGTTGCAGAATACAGTTTTACTGTGAAAGCATAAGTCCGGAATTCCACTGGGTGTCTTTGTGAATAGGTTTAGCGTAGAGAGGGCATATTCAAAGAGAAATCAGTAAGACACTTTGAGAAGGATCTTTAAAGCAGAGAAATATTTCTGCGGAACAGAATCCTTGTCTTAGCCTTGAACTGATTTGTTCTGACAAATAACTGGCGTTCATCGTGAGAATAAATGGTAGGTGTTTCTGAAATGGGATTGGTCTCGGGATAAAACAAAATGGTGTAATTGCAGATGAGAGATTTAGATAATTGGTGTGTACTTTGTCTAAGTCTGCATTGATCCTGCGAGGGATAAGATTTTGGTTCACCAAGCCAGAAACGGGTAAGAGAGAAATACAGGCATGGTTAAATTCACTGACATCAAAGCATAGACTGACAGACAATAGTGGTACAAGAACAGGTTAGAAAGCGTCGTAGAACAAAGCCATATCGTATACAGAACAAAACGAAGTCATATACACACTACTAATTGTTGTGCTGCGATAAGAGGAGAACTTAGGGAGGCATTTAGCGGGGACACACTCAATACTACTACCGGGGAATCTGAAGACAGTGATGAACTTGTCGGACCATTGATTATTCACATTGGTTGCAGCACCGGAGCCCTTCTTTTGCTTGCATTGATTTCTGTCCTAACGGGAGCACTGAATGCCTTCAGGGTGTACCAGCTCATCCTCAAAAGTGAGAATGTTCGGGGGGGGGGGGGTTAGATGGAGTAAATAGTGGAGCGACACAAAACAGAAAGACTAGAACTGCGATAACATTGAAAATTATGAGAAAATCAATAGATAATGCACTCAAAAAACAAGAACTGATGCCTTGAAGTAGAAACGCGCTTCAACCGGAAATGCATGCAAACTGTGAGAACGGTTAAAAACTCATTCATATATTCGTGTATAGCAGGCAATTCCAAAAGGGTTTCGAATAGGCATAATCTTTGCAGAAGTTTTTACCAATTATAATATTTGAGAATTAAAAGAGAATATCGGATTGTCATGCTAAAATTGCAATCCCTGCGTTAACTGACGGTTTTCGTGCATAGGGTGATCGCAGCACGGAGCTCGTCGCGAAGCGGGAATAACCATAGTGACCACAATAAAAATGTATAAAACGGTTGTACTTACTTTGACCGCAGATGCAGTGCACGTTCGTTTGACAAGGACTAATCATGAACAACAAGAAGCGAGTGTGTGTTTGAACGCCAATCTGATTAATATTTTGAGCCCGTAAGCCCACATTTCGGCCGAAAAAAGTAAGCAAACTGTGTATCCAAAAGTCTGCACAATGGGCCGGAATCGAACCGAATATATTTTACTCACCGGACAGATGCTCTATTACTGAGCTGTCGTTGACACGGGTGTCAAAAGCAAATCAGTTAAGTGAACAACCGGTGTCGCGCGACCAGGTTCAATTCCGGCCTGTGGAGTGAACTTCAAATTCCAATGAGCGTAAATGGATTTCCTATTTTGCATAACATCTGAACCTTTGTGCTACCTTCAAACAAACGAAGATCTTTCAAACGATTTGGTCACATTATTAAGGACGATTTAGAATTCTGCAATCTGGTGTGCCACACTGATGTGAACGTAGATCAAGAATTTACAACGTTTTGGAAATCGATCAGCAGAATGCATAATAAAGAAATCATTGGACTATCAATAATCAATTAGAGTGTATGTGAGCAGCGCACATCAGTTCTTAGCGGAATTAGCTTCTCAAATCTATCGGTGCCTGGACTATAAGTGAGGCAGCTGTCTCAATTGGCAGGTGGGTGCTCATCGTTTACAAATCACCGTACAGTGAAGGGATACAGATGGATAAACTTTGGAAAGCTGCCAGATTTAGAAGTAGGTCAAATCACCACGGATTAACAAGAAACGTACAGAAAACCGTTGCACTTTCCGGTTCTAAAAGAACGCAGTCCGTCATGATTATGAAATTCTGCTATTTTCAGTGAGAACTTGGTTAGAGTTCCGCATGGTCTTTCCGATGGATACACAGTCAGAAACCAGTTACGTCTTCCAACCTCGGGTAATTCGGTCGAAAGCACCTGTTTACTTTTATTTTTGCTTACTTTTGATCGCAAAGTTATCAAAGGTACTTCGATAATTTGCTATAAAGTGGTTATGTTACTAAGAAAACATGGGCGGGCAAACTAACGAAGAAACGGCTGTTTCGAAGAGAGGTTTTATTGGGAACTGCATATCCTCGTTACAGGAATGACTGGCTAAAACGTAAGAGTATTACAACCCAACTAATGATCACAGAGTTCGAGAACACCGGTCTGAAGTTGCAAAGATGGCAAGCAATCAACGCATTTCCAAATGATCAATAATGATGTATTAGTTGGAAGAAAAATCGATGGGAAATTACAGCCAACAGGCCTACCACAGCTTTGCAGCCATTCGTTGGGCGAGGCCTTCATCCTAAATGTGATGCGCGTTGTCGTTTCCTTAGTGAAAGAAGTAAAATGTTTACCGACTCTGCCCTCTGCTTAGTCTCATTGTGTCGTCTACTATTTCAACTTAGGTTAGCCTGTGCATAGCGGGAGGAAACTAGATAATACCAAAAGCAGTAGCCAAAGGAAGTGGAACCAATTCATTCTACTTCCTTTCTCCACAAGAAGCCATCATTTGACCAGCAATTCGACGAAATCAATTCCCATCTGATTGTTTACGATATTTTCGTGTAACACCTGCAAAGGTGGAATTACGGTGTGACCACCTTATATGTAGCTTAATAATTCCGTCTTCCCAGCCGCTTCAGCCGCGGTAGTTGGTGAGATATTTCTCTATGCCAGCAGGTGACAATTAACCAATGGAGCGAGCGGAGTCGGCACCGAAATTCAGGCCAGTTTGTTTGCCGAAAGGCTATTCATGCAACAGTGAAGCCTCCGAAGTCCGGAAATAAGGGCAACCTGGTTTCAATATGTTGGGAACGGCCCAAACACCGATTGGCTGCAAGCTTGATATAAAGTCCCAAATGACCAACACTCAGTTTGGTTTGAGGCCAAAGTTGAAAGCTATCCGAGTTTCGCAAGATGCCGGGAGACTAACGGGTTTGCCTGCAACGAAGGGCACGTGAAATCTAGTGGACCTATGCACACTAATAACAGCCGACCAGTAATTGTGGTTCACAATAGGAGCAGGTGTTGACCGGTCAGAGAATACAAGATGTTCCTTAATGATTAAACCTAACTGAGGCGATATAACGAAAAAAAGTCTCTTAAAGGTCGATTTTCCCATTTTATACCACCGTCGGTCACGATATGAAATAGAACAGTCTCGAACCGTTCCACGGAAACGTTTAGTCGTCCCCTTCTGGGCCAAAGATTACGATGATTTCCTGCTATTATTATAACATTACTTTTTATTACATCCTTTGGTAACAGGGCACGTAACCAGGTGGCGGTCTGGCAACATCCACGAAAGTGACTACTTGCTAAGGCAGACTTGTCTGGACGGCCGCATATAAGCTGCGACAGTCCTCGAGAACTTGGCAAGTGCTCCCTTGTCAAGCGCTTCCCACGATTAATGGCAGGAACGTCTACCGTATGTGGTGCTACGTGGTAGTCATAACTCGCGGTGAATGAAAACATTCTGCATCGATAAACAAAGGTGCTGTTAGCCGTGATTTTCAAACCTCATCTGTCTCGAAATATGTGAATTCGGACATCATTGCCAGGCGAACTATGAAAGTCGATCTGCTGCTCTGCGAAATCACACCCCGGCAAAGGTTCACGGTTGGAATATTTCAGAATACACCTGACTTTAGGCTGGTAACCGATTATTGCCCCGTCCGCTAACAGAATACTGTTTGTGCTGGATAAGGGACGACTAATCGAAAGACCAGTTTGGAAGAGTCATTGTGAGAAGCCGAGTTTGCCGACTACTTGGAGAAGAGAGGCACCTCCCGCTCCGTTTTTACCTCGGAATTATCCTTATTACTCGAATGTGACTGGAAACGTGCCATCCGAAAGTCCCCGAGATGTCGTAGTTACTAAACTAATCCCTATTCATTGCTAGCGTGACCCAAATGCGCTGAGGTCCATGTAAGCGCGACTCCTTTATTTAAATGACTTCAACAGCTCTGCAAAGTTTGTCCTTCAGGAAGGATATATATATATATATATGGTGGAGGCTAGAAGACATACACTGAGTTATGACGTTTGTTCTGACTTGCCCATTCAAACTAGGACTCGTTGTGAGGCGTGAATACATGTACATATGAGTAGTTATATGTACATTTCTAAAAGCATGCAGATGCATATACACGTGGCTTTACGTATGAGTAGCAACTGGAGGATTCAGTGAGCAGAATCGACCACTACCGTCTGATAATCTTCACAAGTGTCGTTATTCACTATTTACTAGTCACTCATGGGGAACGGCGAAAATTCAACGCAAAACATAATATGACAATGTGATGAGGCACGCTGATATTGGTCAGTCGCTAAAGTGGTACTCGCTTGAGATTCTCCATCAAACTAAGTAGTTTAAGCCTTTATACGCGCAACTGATCAAAATGACGTTTATCAACAAATTTCATGCTGGACAGCTGAAGCCCGGGTACAAATTTGCCCTCAATAGTCTCACATAAACTGAAGGTCGATAATCCAGGTATGATTGTAAACACCAAGGTTTGTGTGTACTCAGAAACCGAGTCAAACCACGTGGCACAGTAAACGTTTCTGCTCTAAAAAGTTGTGACGACAGGGTTTCGAGTGCACACCATTAGGAGTTTAGCTTGTCTCGCAAAAATGACGATTTGCAGGAGCGCGTCGTGAATCATTAGCTTTTTGTGAAACTCGTGCTAGATATTCACTTGGGATAGATCTCCATCAGTGTGATACAATCTACAGTGATCACCTATTACTACTGTAATACGGTTTCTATACTTGGTAACTTTCTGTTATTCGGACGAATGTGGGTCACACGGTATTTATCAAAATATGAACTAAATGGGACAGTTTTTCATGTGACGAACAGAGTTAGCACTCACAGGTGAACGATCACGAGGTAAGCTACTAGTATGGTGAATTACATACTAAATTCTTGTAATGTAAGCAAAAGGACCAGAGTCACGAGCCGCGAAGATTTTATCGGAAATCTGGGCGACAGCACTCGGGCACACGTGATCAAGGTCTTAAAGGGAACTGTGCCAAACTGACTGCCCAAATAGGACGAAGTTGCTTCGGTACGAATAAAACGGTGTGAACATTAGTATTTGTGACTGTTGAGAAGGCCGTGATCGGCACCATCAGTGACGGCATCCAATAGCGAGCAGGACAAACTACTGAGTCGCAGTATCAAATCCAAATGATCGCTAAAGTGATACATCACGTGATGTGCCACATGAGAATGGTCATTTCGCAGAAACATCCTTTTGTCAGTAAAATTAATAATGAAGCAAAATTTTGCTCACCCTAGTTAACGTTCCGCAAAACTTTCCAACTGAAACCTGAAATATCGGCTGATTAACGACATCACCAGAAAGCCAGTTTTCAATGTCTTATTCTGAGAGTTTCAGTTTATTGGGCTAAGGGATCTTTGTCAACGTTTCGATTAAAATTTCAATGCACAAACCGATAGATCGATTTAGACGGTCAAAACGGTGATAAAAATAAAATCGTGAACTACCGAGATGGCCATGTTGGGTATCGATCAAATCCAAAAGATGTTTGTCTACATACTTTCAATTTTTGTTTCAAATGATCATAACTGTCCAGCCATCCGCGTCTGACAGACTTGTGTTTGTGCGCACCGTATATCGTCAAATGGATATTTATTCTGTTACAGATTTGTGATCTGTAAGCGACAATATAAAAAACACTTTTTGTTGTTTTGGCTATGAATAGTGCTCCATGGAAGACGCACAGCTTTCAGAAATATACGCTTCTTCCAAATTTTTCTTAACTGTTTCGGTGCATCTAACTAGATCCGTACTGAAGTCAATGGACAATTCAAGAAGGCCGAAATGGAAAAAAATTCTAATGAGTGTTGAGTCACTTAATCAGAGGGACAAGAAACGAAAAGTGCAATATATGTGCAATTAACGAGACGAAGCCAAACCGATGAGACACTCGCGCTGTCTGCACAGATCGGGTTTGTACGCGAGAATGACTAGTGGCTCTGAGTATCCGAGTAGTCTTGTGTTCACGATCTTGCGTGGTTCCATAGTTGAATTGTCGAGGCTGACGGAATGCGTTTGCTCAAATCGTCGCACGAGGGTCGATGACCAGACTGGCATGGATTTACTGGATGTTTTCACCGTGGAACACGTGGTGTTCCGTGCATTGGAAGTTCTGTTGAAAGATATTAGACAATTCGATGATGCAATTAATTTCCCATTCTTCATACCTAAACAGTTCAAGATGCTCATTTTTACAATCTAGCAATCGCAGGAAATAACCCGAGGATTATACGTCAATCTTTGTTGTTTCTAAGCGTTATCGTACATAAGGATGTACCTGGAGATCCTTTCATCTGTACCAACAATACCGAAGAAGCAATGACATTCCGAACCCCAAAATTTACGAGGCCTAATCAACTGTGGGCCGGCATATCGCCAGGAGTCATCAAAATAATCACCGCTGACCTTGTTACAAACGAGTAAACAATATTTATGTCCACTGTTTTAAAAAACAACAATGAAAAGATTGTACAACCTTAAGCGATATAAAATTATGCGATGTTGATGAACACAAATGGTCCGGGACTACTGCAAATCGATTAAAATGGAGATCCGTGACAAAAACGTTATGCGCTATTCGCCAAGGCAAGACCTCAATTCCCTCCAATGCATTCCCATACGAAAGTTGCACAAAATCATTTCGGTTTAGTTCAGTCTAGACGATGACAGCTCTGTTGTTGCCTGATGCAACCTACGGCCACATGCGCGAAAATCGAAATTGCAAATGATCACACACAGATCAAATTAGGAATTCTGGACGCTTATTTTGACCGCTCAAATCAAATTGGGTTTGTTAATTTGGCATGACTGGCAATCGATCACGCCACAATTCTGCATCCATTCAGCTCTTTGTCTAAATAAACTCGGATTTCGACGAAGATAAACTTCTGATTCTCTGTAGACCGAAAGCCATCAAATGCTGCGTTTGGATTGGACAATGGACAATAAGTTTGAAGGACAAAAACGATAATCGATTGTTGGGATCAATGAATCATCAGTGCTGCTGTTCAGACCCAGTCATCGAGAACGTGCCTAGAAAATATATTTGTGAAAATAAAATAAAGTGGTCCGATGCATGACTGACTTTTAGTGCACGTCTAGAATGCCTTCTCCATCATTAGGCCGGAATGGATTGGTATCTCAGATGTCAAGTTTGCGATTAAATAATCATCTAACACATGTGTTCACTGCTGAACAAAAATACTAAAGTAGACTTCCGGTATAAAAACTCAAGTGCGCATCACTCCCTCAACGTATGCCTAACAGACGTACGGGTATTTTCCCGTCCCCACTCCAGTTACAGATTGCTCGATTATAAGCCGTTTGATAAAAAAAAAGAACACCATACGATTCACAACAAAGTTTCCGTTTCGACAAATAACTTAATTCGTGCACAACATCTTAACTTTTCTCAAAGGAGAATACTGTTTTGATATATAGTCCATTAAACCGGACTGAGCGAATCCTAGTTCAGTTTGTCGCACGGAAAATCAGTTTTTCGAAACACTTGCCACGTCCTCACTTTTGTGTACCGATTTCGTTTAACTTCACCTTGTAATAATCCATGATCGGAAAGTGTGAAACGGCTAAATGACGCGTGATGATAAGAGGCTAATTCGGTCATGCATACATAAACATTATATGATCAATGTTACAATCGGTAAACCGATGTCGATCAAAATTGATTCGCCATTTTTAAATTCATGTTGCTGAGGTTGTGTATTTTTAGAAAAAGCACTGCAAACATCCAAGGTCTTGGGGCATCAGTCTTAGCGAGTTGGAGCATGCTTCACGAAATGTTTGTCTATTTTGGCTAATCTATCATTTACAAGTGGGATGTGATTTAAATTTTGAATAGCGCGGGAATCAGCATGAACAGCATCAGTGATTGGGTTTGAATTTGCCTGAAGTTGACTATCTGTGACGCTTTAGATCAACTCCATACTTGGAGAATCCGGCTAGTCAAACTCGGTCCACGTATGAACCAACCAGGCTGGCAATTTCGCAAAATGCTTCGAAAATATTTCGGTGTTAACTACTGCAGCAAAGCAGCTTTCTGATTTATTTTTTATCAAAATTTTTTCATGGTATATACTTTGCCTAAATACGATAACAGAAAACAGGTTTTTATTGCTGGTAGGCGTAATTTTCCAACGGTTCGACTACCCTGGGCAGTCTTTCTCAAGGCAAGTTTTGCAAACATGTTTTCTTGTATACATGTAATCAGCTAAAACAAATTGTCCTGGTCGATTTAATAGGCGATCCAGAAATCCGCAGTTTGCATTTATTTTTGACACAATAACAGCTAGTTGATCAATGCGGACCCTAAGAAACAATCAGACGGGTGCCTACCAACCAAAATGGCTGAATAGTCACTGATCAAAATATTCTCAAGCTCTTGAAAAAACTTACAAGAATAGTGCATTCTGCATAGGTACAGTAACAACTCACGGATTCTAGTGGTGGTAACCGCAACTTGCTTCATATTACGAATGAACATTCATGAACGTGTTTCAATGTTCAATTGAAAGTTGATCAATGAGGCCGAACACAAGCATGCCGCATTTTGTCAGTGTTAGCTGAAAGGAGTGAGCTCAAAGCAGTTTTCAGATAACGTCATGCAGTGTTCCACTTTCTTAATTACCTGAGAGTTAAACTGCCATCAGATGTTAAGCGATTTTCGACAGCAACGTCTTACAAAGCGAATCGTATTGCAAAGGGTTCAGGGCTTCAAGGGTACAATCTGTCTTCTTTGCCGTGTAAAACTGTCATGCTTTGTGACTAGGTTAAAGAAAAAGGATCATTGCTTCGACAACTCGTCTTTGGCATAAGCAGAGATCAGAGGTGCTGGCTACCCGGCAAGTTCAAAGTCTGTCGATAGGAGAGAGAGAGAGAGAGAGAGAGAGAGAGAGAGAGAGAGAAGGCGAGGGAAAGACGGAGAGCAGCCGATCGGCCGCAATGTCAAAAACTTGGTGGTTCTTCATTTTGAAAGCGTTCCTCTTACAAGATACTGGAAAATTTCGTAGGCAGCTCTGTGACGTGAATAATACGGTCCGCCGTTTATTAAGAAGAAGCCATCGTTCTCCGTTCCGAAATCAGGCCGTGAGCAAATGCTTACGAGCCGCTCTGTCACTGACTTCGTGTTTGGCCCTTCACATAAATCGATGAAATAGAGTACTGACAAAACTGTCTGCTTTGACTCCCTAAGATTCACAAAAAAGTGATTCCGTCCTAATCCCTTGAACAATCGATGTTTTGGTAAACGCATCCGTCGACAACTCTTCGATATAACCCCTATTTCGGCTTAGCAAATGGGGTAATGCACTGCCCCTTGTAAAATCCGGATGGACTATTGGTGGCGTCGAGAAATAGTCTTGGAGAGCTGACGTTGAAGCTGACTGAACCTTGCACGAATTTTCGAATTTTCCGTTTCCTTGCCGCTGTTTTATTTTTATTTCTGCTTTGATTCCAACGATACAAGGTGTGCAACCATAAACATTATATATATATATATATATATATATAGCATATTTTAGTCGAAAACCGATTGTATTTCATTGTACAGAATTTCGCGTACAAAAATAATGTCTTATTTCAGTCAGAAAACCTAAGGGTAAAAAATAAAAATAAAAAAACATTTTCATTCATCTCCTTGTAAAAATGTGAAAAGAAATCATCGACGAATGATCAGAACACATTATGACAGGTTGCTCAGGAATTCAGTTAGAACACGGTCATGGTTTGTCAAAATGCGTGCTAAATATGGGACAGTAGAGTTCCTGTAGATATTGATTCTGTAGGGTATGGGACGAAAAACGGATCGTGTTGAAATACGAGAGCAGCACTTTGAAAGATCGTTGTGCAGAGGATGCGTGAGATCAGGACGAATTTTGTGGGCAAATTTCTCACATGCTGATAAGTGGTGATCA
>LUCM01000943.1:57465-76402 GCA_008360955.1 Fasciolopsis buskii | reverse complement strand
ACGGATCTCCAACAGTCAGGGATAGAAGACAAAATTAATGATGACTTAATCAGGAAATTGAATGCATCCGTCAGGGCCACAGCACCATGCCTAAAATAGCTAAGGACAGATTGTCATGATCAAGTCCTGTGTTGTTTTTAATGGCGGGAAGAACGTCGAACACCTGTTCCTTAGAAAAACTTGTGACTGTCGTATCACCACCCGGACCACATATGACTGGAGTATAAATGAAAGGATGGATGAAAGGACAATTGATACTGGCGACTTTTGCAGAAAATTTCGCATGTTTCTTTTCTTTCCCACACAACTGCAGCAATGCGTGATCCCAGTCCATTTTGAGAAACATTACGGTTTTTGAACAAAAGTAATTCCGATGGATTGTAGTGGCAAAAATAGACCATAATCGAACCAAATAACCGACAAGAATTCAACGAACTAACGGTGACAGAATTGTATCGCTGCCAGTCAAAGTGCGCGCGCCAGCGAGGTGCAATATAAGTGGGCATTTTTAGGCACACTGATGCCAAATTTATTTCGCTTTCTCGGTGCTTCACTTGTGCACAAGGATAAAGACTGTGAGTTTTTACCTAAGATGCATACCTAAATCACCTGAAAGAAGAATCACAAGTAAACTCTAGTACCTTGAACTCGAAGAAACTTTACCTTTCGAAAAATGTTCTCCGGTCATGCTCAAACTGAGATCTAAAGAACGCTCAATTACCGACAAGAACTTTAACAAACCAGTAGGGTGCAAATTTGAAATTTTCTGGAAGCTGTGTGGATCAGTAGAGGATGTGTTCAGTTTTGGCCGGCAAAATGCGATTCGAGGATTGTTTGTTTAAGCCCACCCATCAAAAAGAACCGGAAATTTCTTATCGAACATCAGACATGCGATACAAACAACCTGTACTTGATCTTGATAGTGAAATGTGGCCACATATAATTGTGTTGACAGTCGGTAGATGACAATTTTCCCAACTGTCTAAATATCAACCGGTCACTCAACCGAACTGGTGTCAAATCCTCATCACACGTGACTGCATTCCACCCTACTTTCAAATGTTCTCTATCCACTTGTGTTTGCTTTATTTACGCAATTTTTTAATTAATAGACAATTTAACTGGTTTCTCATTCTGCCCAGTTTGCACGCACACCGAATAAGTTTAATATTAGTCGTTAACAACCGACGTCCTGGCAAAACCGCGCACTCAAATTCCACTCAGATGAAATTAGTTTATTTGAAAAGTATACAACACTAGAGTTCGCGTTTCCGACACCATTTCGATCGGAATGTCCTATACGCAAAGATGCACATCGTTATATTTACCTCTTTTATTTCACATAAGTAAAATCGGAAATGTAGACTAGGAATTTCTGGTTGGAAAGCTTGACAAAGGAAGAGTTGGTTTGTTGGCAGACATTTCGAAGTCAGAAAGACGACGCCCGGCCTACACTGTTTCCCGGAGCGAGCACCCCATCTCCGAAATTCATACTAGGCCTGATGCTCCACACTGTCACTTTCGAATGTCGCAGCCCAATTACACCCAGCTCTACGGATTTTTAAGTGCAACGAGCTAACCTAACTGGGGGAAAAATCGGGAGATATTTCAATGCTGATCAGACCGGTCTAGGAGTACAAGGGACTGTGTGCACCATCCGCGAACAGAGATCGTACAAAGATCACGTTAGAGGTGTAACAGTCTCTCTGCGGGCGACCGGATCAATAGGGCCTGATTAGTAACTTCGGTTGTTTATAGAACAAATTATACTGCTTTCAGAATCACTGTGCCCGAATTTCGTTTAAGTTGGTCCATATGTGTTTCCCTGCTGAGTGAACGATAGCGAATTTTGCTTTCGGAATGATCACTGAGACGTGTTTATGGGAGCAGCGATGGGAAATGATTATTCAGTCAACTGCATGACGCGAAAATGGTTTTCGACGACATATTCGCATACTCGAGTGTGGTAATTTACATGTAGGATCTTGAGAAAACGCAGATTGGTGATGATGTCCGTTTTCAGTGATTCACATCCCACCAAATCCCTTTCTGACTCATTTTATCGGTCATACTGAATCAATCCTTTAAACTTGCCTTAACAGATTGTGATGTAATGGGATGAGTACAATTCAACCTAGACATGCTGGTTTGCCAACCCTTTGTTCCACCATTGCATTTGTTGCTATTCCAGTACTCTGATGATAGGATCAATCCATTGCAACTGAAGTCAAGTGGACGTTTGGCCAGCCGTCTGTTCGTAGGCGTGCAGTTATTCCTAAGATTCTGATCATGCACGATTTGTCACTTTTGAACCAAACTGCAAATGTCAGTTTCCAGGATAATGCGCCACGATGGTGCTCTCTTCTCCTAAATGCGTTTATGCTGATTTTGTTGCACAGAATCTTCGTTGCTCCATCTCAAGAGGTAAAACGAGTTATATCGCTATTATTTTGTGCAGCCAGACATTCTCCCAAGGTGCCTTCTTATGGGTTCTAGGTCGTGTTCACGAACTCTGTGGACAATCTGTGGCAAAAGTGCTCTGTGAATTGCTACTCTATGGTTTCTTAGAAGACGATCAAGAATAAATTCAATGTAAGGTCTACTGCTATTAGATAGTTTGTGGTTGAAATCGTCAAAATGATGTTTCACTCGCTGACTAATCACCCCCGGCTAGTTCGCTGTTTCGGATCTTCGCGACCCTTAGTCCCAGCGGGTTGCCAACGTGATTTGAGCAATTTCTTTTGTTCATTTCGAACACTTTTACTGTTGTCTGGGTATTAGGGTGACATGTTTTCCTCATCATTCTCAACTTATGGAAATCAGTTCATCATGGGAAATATAATGCGGGAAAAACAAGAAAAAACTTTCAGAAACCGTAGAAGGTGTAGCGTGACAAAAGGGATTAAAACGTTATACAAGACTGAAGTACGGCAAGAATTATTTGTACACAATTACAAATCCAAAAACCAAACGGACTCCGTAACTCCCACTAGTCTAATCAGAGGAATTCGGCAGACGTGACCCGGAAATTCAGTTGTTAAAGCCACCTCAGCCGATTTGTCAGTGTCCGAAAACCGTCTGAGCAACCCGGGGGCTTGGAACAAATTTGACCATTTCTAATTGCGATCCGGATGCGAATGTCAAATACCCCGAGTACAGTCGTTCAAAAAGTCCATCAAGTCACACCGTGAAGCAAATGACAACATTACACCCGCGGACTAATCAGCTAAAATGTGTATGTCCGTTTGTGTGTGTTTGCGTGCTTACTATTAGCATACTTATTCTCGGATTGGCAAATTCAGAATCAAAACTCAACACTTACACCCGGCTTAAAATTACCTGTTGAAAAAAAGAAACGAATACGCATATGTAACCGAATAATTAACGCTAAAGTCGACAACGATCTAACGACTTACGATTCGTTGTACGCATAAACCATTGGTCATGCGAAACGGCCAATCCACGTGGTGGGTACTCCCATCGATTCGCAAAGTGTTGGCTGTTTTTTTTTCGTTTTGTTCTACCTACTCCACCCAGAAGGCCAAACACGTAACGTATCACTCGTGCACGTAGTCTACCGTAATCAAAATTTGTACTAGTCAATACTAATCATGAGGAAATTGTATTCGTCAAGGAAAGTAACAGCTAATAATAGAGGCAGCAAAAAATGAACAAAAACCTCTGATATGATGTGTATGCGTGTGTGTGTGTATGTGTGCGTACAAATCAGGCCCTGAATGCGTAGTACTAAATCTCACTGCACCATCACAACTTGCCTTCGGAGCATTCATGAATTCATTTCAATGAAACAATTCACCGTGTGATATTATCGCTCCACTCACCATTAAGAAATCATGGAAGCACTGTACAGCTGCTTCATTCTTGTTAAGAATCATCATCAGTGCATATTCACCGCACCCAAACTGGGACGCGAACCCGGGACGAACGATTCTGAATCGAACGACTTAGCCATTACGCTATCGGGCAGGCTCTGAACGGTTTGCTGACTTGTTACCAAACCCAAATAGGCTAAACTAACCCACCTTATGTGGCCCCTACAGATATGGAACCAATGCCACAAATGTCACGTGAACGGTGCGTTGTCGACAAGGCCGAGCTTGCTTTGAGAGCACAGAAAATCCGGCATGAGAGGTATTTTCCTTTTGGTATTTCCACTGGACAGGTGAATAGATTCATTGTAAAGCGATGTGCACTTTCATCACGGTTCTCATAATCACAAAACGCTTCTTCTAGTAAACTTGTCTATCTTAAAAGTTGTTCTGAATGCGAGGAGGATTTATTTTGATTTACTGTCATAGGCCCTACTGGTGGGTCACGAGAGTAAAACCGAAACTGCTGCCTTCAGTGGCTGAATGGGTGCAAGGAAGCTGATAGCTTGATATCCGACTGAAATTTCATAGCGCAGTGGGTAGATGCGAGTAGATGTACGTGTCTAAGTGCATTAATGGTAAAAATCAAGCCGATGTTTAAAAAGAAATAAACTGGACCTTGTTCGGGTGGAGACTTAACTTGCTCCAGGGACTGTCCAGTTAATATTTTAGATCAAGGAGTCGATAAAAGCTTATTCAATATCACATTGCTTACACCTCCATGGTTTCAACAGTCGAAGTGTTAGTGATTCAGTTACACGAGAAAAAATTCGGCTGTTTCTTTCGTTCTTATTCCAGATGTTACTAAGACTCACTGGGAAGCTATTGCCGGGTCAATCTGATGTGCTATTCACTGTCTTAACCGTGCTCTGGCAAAGAACAGTCGGAATATGTTCAACCACTCTTTACTGTAGTCACCACATAACATGTCCAGTGTAACTTGCACAAAAAGAACCCTTGGTTTGATGCAAAAGATGGAAACATCCGGAGGAAACACATCTTTCGACCGCGAGGTGATAACCGGCGGTTTACGCTATTAGAACATTCGCTCACAAGCAACGGGGAAGTTTCTTTCAACGATGTTACGGCGATTAAAAAAAGACTTACATGTTTCAAAATGGTGGACAGTGCCTTTGTCCTGTTTCTCGGGTAAATGCATTTTGGAGTGATCGTCACTTGCATTGGTACATCAGCCATCAAACTTACATGTGTAACCCTTTGAACTGAGCCCGTTCCATGTATACTCCACCTCGTTTTCAGAATGTACTTATTTCTAGCTGTCTGTGAGTAAAAGGAAATTGTTGAGTACCTTGTGTAAAGCGGAGGATAAGATACAAGAAATTGAGTTTATTGCTTCACTTATATACATTGAGGAAATACCTCCATTTCTGTGTTGTTATTCCATTAAATAACCAATAAAATAATTCTATTCCAACCCCGTGGTTGGATGTGTAGTAGTGTTAAACGCTCGCCGTAATTCGTTGGAGCGTTTCGCAGAAAGGCAACTGATCATCATTATTATTATCATCATCATCGTTGTTCAGCGTTAAACAACAAGGCAAGCCTTACTGACCACCGCATTTTACCCAGCATTATTTTTTTTCTATAAAAAGCGAATATCCGAAAGGAGCAGGAAGTGGGCCTGCACAGACGATGAAAGATAATGATACTGCAGTAATCAACACACGGAACACAATCTGACTGTGCAAAAGCACTCTTCTAATCACCACTGATCACGGCTCACTGCCATATCCTTTTTCTTTTACCTTTTACCTCCTTTATTATTGGAACAACACTGTATATCAGTTTTAAGGAAGAGGGCCGCGGCCAACAGAGAGCTGCCATGTGGGGAAGTTGGTCAGCGATGGGAGGACTCGAACCCGAAAAATTCACATCCAAGTGCCACGATCTCGTCCGCTTGGCCACAGCCGGCATTCAGCATCTCCAATCAGCCAGTTGACAGGCTTTTCGGACCCCAACTACGAAGACGCGAAACACCTACTTTACCTAAGTTCTCTGTGCATCTTCTTATTCCACTTTTCCACGTCATCTGCTAAGCTCCACATGGATTCTTTCACTCCGTGGGGGGAACGTAAAATATGGCGCGAAATGGTAAACGAGTGTTCGCCATAAACAACACGTGGACCAATCCCAGCCAGCTTAGTCTGCTAAGCTCCATACTTCGAGATAAGGTATTTTTAGAATTAGCACCTAGTACTGGGTTAGTCACCTTCACATTACCCACCCGGTCACTCCATCCGATCTTAGCCATACTATGTAGACATCAGTGGTAGAAAGCCTCCAACCGACGAACATCTCCGCCATCCACACTCAATTTCTCGCTGCCAAACAACAGAACTGAGTGCACTGCGGCACAGTACACACGACCTTTCAACTTCATTGAAATATCGGGTTTATGCCACGTCATCTGTTGACTTCCACAGGGTGGGTAATTTCTTATGGGTTTCTTCACCCAATTTGAAAAGAACCGGAGACAGTTTGTCATGACCGGCCCATTTTCCTCTTTCCAGAAGTCGAATATTTAATTGCACTTCCCATTCTTTTGGATAGGTGTCAACAGACACCTCCCAAGGATTGACAGCAACAGACGTTGGATTAAATAAGTCAGCTTGCGGCCAGCTAAACTAAGCATTGAAGTACTCGGTCCAACGGTCCAGCCTTTGCTGTCTACCATGGATGAGCTCTCCATTGCCATTGCACACGACTTTACTAACGGAAGTTTGCAGCCCACCGCTGTCGCGTATAAACTTAAACAGTCTTTGACTGTTACCTGAAGCGGCCGCTACTTCCATCTCTTCGGCTACCTTAACCCACCAGTTCTCACGGTCATTCTTATGGCTTATCGTCAGCTGTCGCTGCAACTGTTGGCGCACCTTATTCACATAGTTGCAGTTGCAGAACTAGCGTCTTTGCTCCGTTAGACCCAGCGACCCTTGCGAGATCCGATGTCTTTGATGAACGCTAGATCTAGGACCACATGCGAAATCTGAGGCCAAATGCATGATCTGCTTGATTTGATCCCACTGCTCATCTTCACTGCTACTCGTCGAAGTTCTCAGTTAATCGGATAGTTTCTGTTCGTAGCTGGTGCGAACAGCCGAATCACACAGATGTTCGACCGTCAATCAGGTTTATGGTTTACGTCGATGGCCATTCAGCTGCAGCAAAAATCGCATTAAAACTAACGCATGGTCCGATTCGACATACGTGGTCCAGCATGATCTACAGTTCTGGACAGAATAGCACCAACGGTAGCTAATTGCGATACGGTCAATCTGACTCAGACTACCCTTTGAGTTTCGGCACCATGTCGCTGTGCGACGCGAACTGTGCAGGCACGGCGCATCGCCCACCTAAACAGGACTCCGATGTACTCAGTTTTCCAACTTGTGCATTAAAGTCACCTACTACCATTACAATGTCAGACCGTTTGCTCTTTCGAACAAGGGTGACGAGGTCATCATAAAACTCGTCTTCCTCCATGTCAGTGCCACAGTCTTTTGGACCTTATGCCGAGATGACAAATAAACTACGCATTACACTACTATCCTTCCGGATCCCAACTGATCCCCGCAGTCTCACGGCGCACATGCGACTGTTAAACGGGATCCAGTCTAAAAGGTCCGCTTCAGCCTTCACACTCAAGGCTATTCCCACTCCGCTTTGGCCCACAGGTCGAGCTGCTTTGTCTCCTGAAGTTTGTGGGAAATATCTTGACGATACATTTGGGACAGTTAGATGAATTAGTCTACTCGAAGCATGAATTAGTGTTTTACTTTATATCCAAAGGTGCCTTTTGGGTGGTATTCGTTTGAGTGCGCACATTGAGGGGGCCGAGATTCAGCCGCTGGCTAGATTTGAGAAAACGGGAGCTAGCAAAATGAACTGCTGCACGATGGAATGATTTTCAGACGTATTACTCATGAGGATTGATGGAAGGGTACTGCTAGGGAGTCCAGCCGATAAGCAGAAGAACGATTAGGGTTCTCAACCAAAGCTTTGGTTCTGACAAGAACCTGACCGTATGGCAGCGGAGCATAGCTGAGTTGGAGCCCATCTACTTGGATCAATTATTCTTCCACTCGTTTTCCCGACTGAGCTGCCAATTCAGATCAACCCCCAACTTGGAGGACCAGGAGACTACTTTGTCAGGCCTCTATCCATTGACCTTCCAGGCATGATTGGATCTTCGGCTTGAGATAAGCCATCCTGTATAGCTCGTTGGATCATGGAGGCACGCAAGCCGTCACACCTTGTCAAGGCTCAGTCTCATTTTGACAGAATCGCAACTGATGAACCTGCCTTGTATAAGCATTTACATCAGAGATTCTCTGCAGTGGCTCATCCTCTAAATCGGCGACCCAGTGTCCACTCCATCTGTCTACAAATAACGCCTCGCGTTACGCCGATACTGTATATCTCGTGTGCATCCAAGAAATAGTTCACGCAGCTTAATCGCAAGATTCCCAATTCTAGTAACTTACTGGCGAATAAAATCCACCATGTTAAGCAGCGGAACGTTCGTGAGTAAGCCAACTACATTATGGGCCAGGTTCGATTTCTTATCTAATTGACGAAGTTAAACGAGTCCTATGCAAGAATTTATTATACAGTAATGCAGCGTTGTCAAAATATTTGTTAACTGATGGACATTGAGGTTATCACGGGAAACCTTGGTTTTGAGCCCAAAAGCTTTTTACACAATGAACTGGTGTTGCATTCCTTGCCCATTGGATTACGAATCTTGGTGATCTACTGCGCTGCAGCATGACGAGCGGAACCACTCATGTCGTGCATCCGTCTAAGAGGCACATCGGCCTTTGGTACCTTGGGTGCCTGGGAGCTACATCATGCCAGATTTTTGTTAACTAACCTGGTCATGAGATCTTGAGACTTCGTAAGTTTTTAAATGTCCTTTAGTCTACTTTCCGGGCTCTGTGGTTTCCTCTTTTGCCCTTGGCTTACAAGTGAAATTTTCAATCACTTGCCATCTTCTGTGACTACAAGCTCGGCTGAGCAGTGTCTGGTTTTGACAATAATCATTCTTTCCAGTTCAGTGGCCGTTTTTTATGGCGCTATTTGTTACGGGTCTGGTAGAAAGATTCTTTTCACACTCGTAAAAAACTGAGATCCTCAACTAGTTCAGTGATTGGAGAGATGAAGGTACAAAATCACAGAACTGACCGGTTATGGCCGTGAATTGGGTTTTAGTTTTTGTTTGATGATAATTCATTTGTGATAGGCGTGGTAGTGCTGGAAACTGAAACCTAGTGAGCAGTACTCAATAGCGGCAATATACGTATATGTCTGATTAATCTGGAAACCTTGAAGCGGGAACATGCACCTCACTAATGTCGAGAGGCTCATCTTCTTTGTTCTTCGTCTCAGGCAACGAACTGACTTCTCGTAGTCCATAAATGTTGGTTGCAAATTCTCCTATGGCTCACCAACCCCCCCCCCCGCATATATAGTTGGCCAAGATCAAACAAATTAAGCGACCGTCACGAAAAAGGTCAAAGATTCGAATCCCACATCCGCCGGTCACTCTGACGGTAAGTGGCAGTACACTGTCTCCCCCCGCTCATCAACACATCTGACGTGTTGAATTCCTATATGGTTTTTTGCTACTCCAAATTTCAAGATCACGTTTGCAGGTCCCTTACCCTCGCGTAATGAGTCCTGGTAGCTACGGGGTATGCACTTTCCATTGCATTCATCAATGTTGCAAGTAATAAAAAAAATATTTGTTTTGATTTTACTTCTACAAATCAAGCTGGTTCGGCCCTTAAAACCAAAGGGACCACACGTGTGTTAGAAGGACTGTTTCCAGTACGTTTTCGGATACCGGCTGTCTTGTATGCACTCAACGATAAAATTCACGAATTTATTGGCTTCCGCAAACCTGAAGTTGAACCCTAAATAATGATCGACTGTTCGTGGTGTTCCAAATCTTGAAACATGCCTATAATGTGCTTAAATGCAAATGAGCTCTCTTTCGATACATCCGTTGAGGCGCTCGCATTTGAAGTACTGGGGCAATACATGTAAAAATATGTGGTTGCCGCTAGTAATGGATGCAGGAGAGTAATAAATTTGGTGGCCTGACAACGGATTGGATTTTACCCAGCCCCCAGCTGTTCTAATTGACCCCATAAATTATATGGGAAGGAAAACATAACCGACGTTTACCAACTTTAAGGTGCGGGTACAAAGTGAGCTGTCTTATAGCATGCGGATCGACTACAAACAATCATTGTGGAAAATCTACCGATGTTTTCAATTCTAGAACTCGCCAGCTGCATTTGATCACCATTCCAATCGATCACTGTTGGACCGTCCGCATCTTTCAGCCAGTCAACCAGTGTCACCTCTTCGGCTGTTCCGTAGACCGACAATCTGTTTGTCCCACAGTTGCCTTTACTTCCTACCAAGTTATAAACGTGAGTCATAGTCTTATGGGAACTGTCAGTCCCGAAATTCTAGTTGCCTGTGCGCGACGAATCAGCTATTGCCACCATACGGATACCATCAACTAAAACAAAACAGAGTGAATATCTGGCGCACATCAATTGAATGCAACTAACCCCACAATCAATAAGTACTCTCACCATAGCGCAAGTCGAATTGTTTACACTCCCATCAGCTGATTGGGAATGCGACTAAGATCTTCCAATGAACCCACAAAACTGGAAGTAATAAAACGAACAGCTTATGAGATACCGGACTGCAATACGAATTCTACTCAGCAAGATATCCATGTCATGTAACGCAGTCGAGACAATAAAGATTGGATTTGATGCCCAATAAACACGTCCGATTAAATGGGGTTCGGATTGTTTTGTAGTTTTGCTACTTTTTCTTGCGCGATTCTTCGAAATTCGGTTGTTTATCGCCTACCGAGGGGAATGCAATTAAACATTCTAATCTGGAATAGCTGGAAATTGGGGCACACAATAACAGGTGCGTTGTAAACAATTAGACCCATATGTGAACGGTCTAGGTAGCGATCATCTGCATCGAGAATTTGGAGCACACGATTCCGAATCAAGTTGAGAACTATACCTCTGGAGGATAGTAATGTATTTGTCCGGTGATCGGTTAGCTCCGAGAATTCTAAATGTACCCAGTTAGTTCGTTGGACAACTTCACTGGACTGTTACTAATTGCGGAACGAATAGAATTACGCGGCTTTTTAAAATTTTACATGCTCCTTCCGAACTCGAAAAATGTTCCTTCGTTCAAAAACCTTACATTTTTGTTTAATGTTTGGACTGAATTTTTCGGGGAGCCTATTTGGCTGAGAATGATGTCACGTTATCAAATGATGACAACCCACAAATGTGAGCCCATCGATTGGCTTCTCAGTGATAAAACATCTTCGGTCGTCCGGGCATAAGGTGTTCAGTGTTACTTCTCGGGTCACATTTCCTCGATTTGCAGCGAGTGTGAATCTGAAGCTCCAAGGTAAAGTGTATTCGTAGTCAAATCGTTTGAAGTAGAAATCAGTGATATTAATAGCGTGATATTCTTCGATAAATGGACCACGACAATTCAAACAGTCCCCAGTTAAACCGAGACAGAGTTTCCTTGTTTCTTAAACAATATGACCGCAATATAAATCGATTGGAATAGCTGATCGCAGTGATTGCGTTGTCGTTGAAACTTCGTACTCTGTCGTGAGACATGGGTACCTCTTCATGATGTTCGAAAAATTCAGAGAACTGTCGTTTGGATTGCATCGTTCAACCAGCACGAACATAAGACGAAATAGCAAGGTCGTGTTTCCCCGTTTCACGAAGTACGTTCGATCGCGTGACAGAAGACACCAAAGTGAGATAAACGGTAACTATTTGTACTCCAGGTGGCGTGACAATGCTGGAAATTGTAGGGAAAACTCCGAAGGCAATATTCCGTCGGTGAACCGTAGCGGCAAAGAAATTTGCTGACGGAGTGTGTGGACGGTGCATGAAGTTTAAGAATTCCTGGTCAGCCTCATGCGTGAAATGTGCATCAACCAAGTGTTTGTAACATTAATTGTTCAGTGAACATTCAACCCAGACCTGATTCATCGGGATGTGTAAATTATCGGGTTTGGAACAAGTAATCGGCAAATGCCAAGTTTGGACTGATACGAGTCGGAGATGGAATGAAATACGATTTGCATGTGCATCCTAGCACCTAATCAATTTTGGAAAAACTCGAGTCCGCCGCAAGGAACGAGCAGGTAAAAGTGTTCCTTTGGCCACTGGTAGGAATTCATTTGCAAAATCGCCACACAAATGACTGATAGCTGGTGATGCTTCTAACCGAAATATCAAGAGAGACATTTTACAGGCAATTGCTTGCGTTATAACGGACTTCTCCATTATTAGTGGATTTGAATATTTGTGCTGATCTTAGCTCAGGGTGTTGGCTCTTACCAGGTCCTGATCGTTAGACCCGGCATTTAGATGGCTCAGTAGAAAAAACGGGCAATCAAATCAGGTTGATGCACAATTATGCATCCGGACCCTCTATGCAGACGCATATTTGGAATCCGAACCGACAAATATTTACCCAATGAATAATAATGCACTTATAGGTGGTTAATTTGCACGGCCACGGGCTGTCAGCAGTCGACCTGCACTGACAAATGACTTCTCTGCAGGTAGTCTGTGTATGCTGAAGGTTTTCGACATGACCTACAGAGCTTGGCTACGTGGAAGGCAATACTAACAGGAGTCTATGTTTTCATGAAATAACCCACCATGTGATATCAACGCTCGGCATCCCATTAAGAGACCATGGAAGCACTGTACAGCTGTTTGAACCTCGCTAGGAATCATCAGCAGTGCACATTCACTATGCCTGCATTGGGAGGCGAACCCGAGGCGAACGCTTCAGCCATCAAGCTATCTTGGGAGGCTTTCAACAATTCGTTGATGTCACATGGTGAATTATCTTAGAAAAACATAACCTCTTAGTAATAATACCTACCAAGTAGCCAGGATTCGTATATCCCGTCCAAAATCTTTGTCGCACATAGGCTAACTGCAGAGAAGTGATCCGTCAGTACAGATCTAGTGCTGTGCGCAAGCGGTTCCTGACAGTGCAAACCAGTGACGGATAGGTGCAACATCGTGTGGTGAGGTTCAGCGGCTCATTGGCAATCATTTCTCCTTTAATACTTTATCAAATCACGGCTACAAAGCTCATTTTCTAGGACAAATAGATTTGTGATAATCTGCCTGAAATGAAACCACAATTGACCTAGAATTAACCAAACTCTGATGTATTGTTTTTCTAAACAAGGTTTCCGCATTGTGATACTCAAAATTACTCTCAAGCCAAGAGGCACAACAACCAAACTACCATACCGTTTCCAATTTCACGCGAGATTCGCCAATCCCCAACAGCTAGACAAACCGTGTGAAGCTGTCCGGGTTTGCACACGGTTAACAATAGAGCTCGTCACTGTCGTCTGCATATTTTGGATTAATTTATTGATCAAAAGAACGTCTTTTTCCGTTAGTCCATTTTTTCTGAAGCAAAAAGAACAATGCAGTCAGAATTGCTGATAACCATCAGTCCGGCAGGCTGCAAATCAGATGTCTACACACCCCTCGTATAACAACGGATGTTGATAAAATACAGAATCATAAATGTTCATGTGATAAAGCTCCGCAATTGCATCAGAATGAATCGATTTTGAATCAATCGAACAATGAGTTTAGCATCCCGTTGGAGAGGTTGAGCAGCACTCCGTGGCAGTTATGTAACTCAATAAAGTCAGTATCATGAAACAGCAAGTGGAAAGATTGTTGACGGAAGGAAAGGTGGGGTCCCATGTCGAGAACACGATACGGCCGGCGGTGGCCAAACCTATAAGGTGGTGACGCGAAGGTCGCGGGTTCGAGTCCTCCCACCGCCGGTCAACTTCCCCACTTGGCAGCCCTTTGCTGGCCGCGGCACCCTTCTTGGAAAATGATGCACATTGTTATTTCATTAATAAAGAAAGTAAAAGATAAAAGATAACAGTTGAACAACAAATTTCATTATCTGGAAATGCCCGCTGACCGCATGGAGAGAACACAAATTAGCGAACAAGCTGGACCCTCGAAAAATGTCAAGGGGTTTGGATTAGTCAGGTTAAAATAATGGACACAACACGTTCATTCGTTTTTGGGTTGTGCATGAAAAACCAATATATTTTTATTCGGCTAATTCAATTCCTTTAGGATCACTGGTTTTATTCGACAGATGACTCATGCTTCCACAACCTTGGTCAAATTCCGGTCTGTTCGTGGCCTGGTTAGAATGTTGAACGCAGTTCCTGGATCGACTCGTGGTCTAGATCGAACAAGTAATACCTTTTGCAATTATGCAAAATGTTTTACTTTTTCAGTCCCTAAAATATTCCTCTGTGTTTTCGTTTCCGATTATTTTTGTTGGTTTTCACCATATAGTATTTCATTTCCAAGCAGTTGGGAATTCTTCACTAAAAGAATGAAGCGGAAGGCTAAGACTGTGCCGGAAAATAGTGTTTCTTTCAGATAAAACAGTTCCACAGTTATGGCCACCAGTCTCCCAGTTTCGCATTAGTTATTGCCTACAGGTAATTTGTAATCAGCGTTTTCGCATTTCAAGGCCGATGGCTCCTATGATTAGATTTTATCGACAATATTCTTTTCCTGAATTTCAATAGCGATTCTATTTCCAAACGCTGATTATTTTAAAGCACTTTAATTCCGAAAATCTTTTATTCAGAGGGTTTTCTATTCGGGATAGTCGAAAAAACAACGTTCAAAACGCCCCAGATCAACATTCAAAGGGTTTTGAAAACCCCACATGGACCCCTGTTGACACGCCCTATTACGTACAATGATACTGTGAATTACTACTTCATGGAGTATCCCAAGTTTCGGGTTTCCCAAAAACCCTTCAGCTGTCATACTGGAAAATCCGTTACCACGCATCCGATCACAACTGTTGGACAATAATATCTCATCCGCCTTATCAAGTTCCACTTCATTGATGTGCCCGTGATCTGCCTGATGGAACCCCAAAAAACCATCTTGGCATCAAAATACAACCAAGTACCTTGTACAAAACGGCATGCTCGTGTTAGTAGGCAAACGGCAAAACTTGGATAAGTCCAGTTCTGACGATAAAATCATCACTCCCACTCGGCCATAAACAAAAAACCGAGTCAAAGAAAAGTTTCTTCGAAAAGGTTTTCGTGGAATGGGCTCTATTCAAATATTTCGTGAGTCAGATTCGGCTGAACGGAGGCTCACAGGCAAAATACAACGAACACAGTGGCTGGCCACAGTCAAAATGGAATAATTCACCTGTTGGCTAAAAGTCATCTAGTGCACCAGCTAGAAGATGGTCAATGCATCGGGTACATTCGATCTGTTCTCATCCTGACAGTCTTCTTACTAGATAGCATTGTCGTTCTTGATTTTTACAAGGTGGAATGTGTATTCGAAAAGCAAAAGAGCCCAGGGGGAATAAAACCGTATGTTGAACACATTCAAGTCAAATTGATGTCCAATGTTTTGTGCTAGATGGATTGAACTGTTCAATTATCAACCTTGAAGGAAGCTGCAATGCAAAGGACTTATAGTTTGTGTTTAATGCTTGAATCAGCGTTTTTTGACCTACCTGAGAACTGATGGAATTCCTACTAATTTGTCGAAATTGTAATTTCCACTTGGATAATTTTGGTTCGCATTACATTAGGACTTACGCGAAATGTTAAGAGGAAACCAGTAAGGACACTATGAATCATTTGGTCGGGTCAGTTTAGACCTGACCCGGTCAGTAGCAGTTGTGTGTTCCGTCATTATCTGCCTTGGTTGCGGTTACGAGACATGTGACGCCTTCGCTTCTAGGACCATAATGAGCACAAATAGACGACATTCTTTTCACAATTTAGTCAAAAATCTAGTGCATGTTAATGTGACCATTAATTTTATCCTTCATTCCAAAAACAAACAAAAGATTGTGTTTTGACGATTGGTCACTAGCAGACAGTGATCTGCCTGTCTGGCAAAACCGTGCGCCCTCGACGAACTGGCTGCATCAGGTTTGAATCGACTGAACCAACTCATTTGCCTGTGCAGATTGCTTTTGTGCGAATCTACCAGGTGACACTGGTAACTCTCCACGTGGTTAGCCAATTGCGGCTGCCCATATCGTACAGTTACATGCCATGTTTTGTACCGGAACTGAACACGCCAAATTGAATCATGTTAGACGAAATCACAGTGTTGAGGTTCTGTGTTAAAACTAGTTATAAATATGATTTATTTTTTATTTCAAGTGAAGTTTGACTATACTGCAAGGCAAAAAGATCGCACAGGCGGGGACTGCCTAAATGTACCGTAGCGTGTGCACGAAGTCGACTTGAAACTAGGTGGTTTTCAACCAACAGTTGATTTATTCGCTTTTGATTGTGCCCAATCACTGTGCTCCTCACTCGTTGCCAATGAATCTCTCTCTTCAAGAAAGCCTGATTTATGTGATGTTTGATTGGTCTTGGGCACGTTTATGTAAATTCGTCTTTTTTGTGAAGTACAGAAAGTTGATCAAACTAGGATGACGTTCAGATAACTTAGTTGTAAGAGATGACCTAATAAGCGTCGTTGGGTGGAATGTTAAATTTTGTCGAATGCTCTACAAAACGAACAGTTGAAGTTATCAGTGCTGTCATTTTAGGCTATATACCAACAGCAGGCAGTAAATCTGTGCTTAGATCCGCTTAGTTCAAGCTGCGTATCACTGAAATCGTCTGTTCAGTGTTCATACAATTGTAATCATTATCAATAAAACATATTGAATTAGAACCAGTAATACTGTGTTGAATAAACAAAAATGCCGTAGTTTCCGAGTCTAGTAATGGTTGTCGGCATGTTGGATATTAGTTATTATGGTAAAAAGCTGACTGGCTGGCTGACTGACTGGTTGGCCAACTGATTTATTGACTGATCGTTTGACCAGGTGATCGTTTGTTTACTGACTGATTGGCTGGTTGATCGATTGATTGCTCCGTCCCCATAATGGTTTATTTCACATTTACAATACAGTAGACGGAACGAGAACAGCACGGGTCAAATCGGTCACTGCATGACATGAAGATCGTATTAACCGTACTCCATCGAAGCACAACTTCCCTCGCCTTACTTCACCAATCCAATATGGGTCATAGACTAAGCTAAGTTGAATTTCACTGGTTCACGCTACTGTTACTCACAGGTGTTCACGATTAAGAACTTGCTCTCGGTTACTTTGCCACTAATCAATGATGATGTGTTACCATTGAAAGTTGTTCGATTTCATTAACCACACTCACTAAATCTCAGTAGATTACCTCGGGCCTGAAAGAACGGATTCGCGATTAGGTAGTCAGTTAACTGAACGAGGCCGCCCGGGGGCGGAAGCGGTCAGTGTGCCAGTAAAGACAATGAAACCAAGTTAACGAGTTACAGTTCAAGTGGGCCGATGTTTTGATGTCAGTTCGGCGGATTTCCGGTTGTGTATACGGTGCACAGTGAATGACACTTGCCCCGGGTAACTTCGCATTCGGCAACAATTCTCAGATTACCGAAGTGTCTGTGAAAGTATGAAAAACTGTCTCCACAAGGTGAAATGGGATCCATCATCGGAAAGTGGACCATTCTATCACAGACAGTTGCATGCTTCACGGCCATCGATCAGAATTTCGTGATCTGTCTAAACGCATTACAGCGGAAAGAAAACGAAGTTGGAGACACGCTTGCATTCCGATTTACTCTTATCAGTGATCTTCGGAAAAGAGTCTGACGTTTGTAGTAATTGAGCTAGGTAACCAAGGTGGATAGATGCCTAATGGAAATGATATACTAGGGATCATAGCAGACGAACCAGCTGAAACAGGTTATTATCGATATTTCATTCACCATGGCCGGGATAAAGCCGTGTAGTGTTCAAATGCTCCAAGTGCCAGCAGATAGAGGGTATAAATTGGTCGCATCATCGTCATTATCATGTGAGATCGCTGAAGATGCCGAGCGTTAATTTAGTTGATCGATGCATGACAAATGAGGATGTGAAAAGAAAATAGAAATTCCAAGAAAGAAGTTCCTTGCAAATGTTATCGTGCTCTCTTATCCCCGACCAAATTGTTCACTCGTGCACGAATAAAACGAGAAATTTGTTGCAAGCAGATCAAGAGGGAATGAACTGCAGACGTGGGAAATTTTGTCCTTGTGTTCTCGGACATAGTCCCTTCTTTCTAAGAAAACAGACACTGCGAAGAGACCACAGTGCTTTTGGAAGAACCTTCGTGTTTCAACCCACCAGAATTTAGTAGCCACGTCAACCTGCACAGAGTACTTTTCTTTTATTCTGAAGTAAGTAGGGCGAATGTACAATTATGTTCACGGGATGCTTTCTATAAAGCTACATATTAACCACAAACTGTTTCACGTTCTGATGTGATAATACAATGTGCTACCAAGTAGGTGGATACTAACAAAAATCCCATAGCATCTTGAAGTATGAGGTAAAGCCAACTTTTCATTGACGATGCTGAACGCCACATCAAAAAGACCAAAAAATTACTGAAGTACACTGGCGATCCTAACGATTCTCGTTGTTTACCGAGGCTGGGTCGTCCGCTTCACACGGGAAGAACTGATGTGAAAAATTCTTAGTTTATTTTTCCCGTAGGCTCGTAATGCGTCAAAACTGACATATAGGCCTGTTGACTGAAGCGGAATGTCGTCCAAATCTATGGGCGACTTGGTTCTTAGGTAACTTCAAAACCTATGGTTTATTATCGGAAGACTTCGTCAGTTCTTGTTGAATAGGCGTTTAGGTTGCTGCCTACTGAACTCGAAAGCGTTCATATTGCATGAGGTTTTGTGGGATATATATATATATATATATATATATATATACGAATAACAGTTGTGATTGTTCTGTGGACTCTTCGACGAAGGGCTTCCATGCACACTCCTGTTGCTACAGATTCGATTCTGGTGAGAAATATCAATCAATTC
>LUCM01000943.1:40304-57258 GCA_008360955.1 Fasciolopsis buskii | reverse complement strand
AAAACACCATCAAGATAAAGAGCTTAAGCGCTTCGTCAAGTTCGGGGAACTTGAAAAGGCTCAGGAAACGGCTGAAAGCGCACAACTGCGGACATGCTGTCTGATCAGCTCAATTTAGTTGTTCAAGATCCCTCATAAATGGTAACAATGGTAACATTATCAGCATCAGTACCACTAAAACTACTACTTTTACTGCTGTCTCTTTCAACGTTATTTAGATCATTATAAAGCGATTGTAGTAACAAACCAGCTACTGCGGCTACCAGTACTGCAGTCTGGTCTTTGCCAGTTAAGCAACCCGAAATGGTGTAATTTTGACGTAGGTTTAATATCACCTTGCCAAAGCTACACCAAACGAAGACCACCTAAGTTCGGTAAGTGTCATGTACACTGCACTGTACTGAGTAAATATTTCGCTGTCATGTAAACGGTTCTTTCACTAGTCAGAACAAGTAACAACACCACACCCTTGTATGATGAGCGGCGTAACCAAACAGATGTGTGTACAGAAAATTTCATGTAATTATGTTTGCATTGCGTTATTCCCAGTGGCAACCTAGCACCAAATTTAGAACCTACCCGTCTCCAGTAGAGCCACAAAATTCGTCGGTTGAATCAATCTGTCAAGCCTATGAAAGTCGAAGTCCTACTGTGCACCACGGGTGTATGTCTAACTGACGTGCATCGGTTGAAAGCAGAGCTACCAGTTGAGAATGCAGATTTGTTCTGTCATGTGCTGTTGTAAATAGATTAACAAATTTAAGTTGCCCATAATCAGGCTCTTGATTTATCTTTGCTCGGTTTAGTCGGCACGGCTTTCACAGCTCTACATGCGCACGCAGTCGACTAATGTGAGAGTTCGCGTTCAAATAAGAGTTGAAGTTGAGGCGTAACCGCAGCGTGTACTCAAGCAGCACGGTGTCAAATTAAAAATGATTTGGGTGTGCACGAACTTCGACGAAGTCACGTGATTCCGTCGCTTGCCTGTCCAGAATGTCATTAGATTGGAATTTCAAACGGCCACAGTAAACGTGAGATTAGATGCGTACAAATTGATGCAGGCGTTACAAAATGATGGCTTTTCATCAGGAAATCACTTCAGACTCATCCAAACAAGTATACGCCAGAAAATAGCTTAAACACATTCATTTATGCAGCTAATTTTAAGAAAACTGAGAGAGCGAATCTTATAGGGCAGAATTCAAAATATCGTCCATTTTACTTATGTGTGATAATGCGATGCAATGAGCTTTGTGGTTTGGCGGAAATATTCGCTCATACTGGCTTGTCATTTATCGTATTCGGAGACAATTAACGTCATGCATGGTTGCTAAGTGGGATAGTGAGAAGTGCTAGAGCAAGTAGTGGTAAAGTTCTAAGTGGAGACTTGATAAGAATTATTAGACGCCTGAGTACGAGATGTACGGACGAGCGTAAGACAGGAGACAGCAGATAAACGGTGGAACAGCGCTCTCCGAATTCGTACTGGGGATCGCTCAGTTGCCTTTTGCGATCGTGAAACAATGGTGATTGGTCGGAAATACAAGTGTGAACATTGCCCTAGACATCAAGAACTTAGCACCCTCATTGACTATGGCAAACTGAACCGCAGCATTGATTTTGTTCATCAGTTCCTCCAGTCTTCTTCTCTTGCTCCATTTTAGACTAGAACTCAAATCTTTTCCCCTTCAGATAGCCCACACCCCTCGTTTGACAGCTGCATTTTTCATTCCTCTCCTGTTTCGTACTAGGTGCTTGTGATTTTGCTCACCAAATTTTCCGGATGATTTTGTCTGTGAACTTCTCAAGAAAGCTGAGATTTTTCGTTCGTAGTTTGCACCCATTGGCTCTTTTTTAACGTCACCTATTCTGTCTTTCTGCCAAACTTTCCAACTTCCCTAGCACTTGAAAGCGCGTTGTAACTTTTCCCGTTCTTGAATACAATGACCCATAACATCTGAACTATTAACGTGTGATTTCTCCGAATACCACTATTTCGAAAGCATTTGAAATATATACGGTCCATAAATGCGAAGGACTACTGAATTAAGGCCAATATCATTTCTGAACTTGCCTTTCAGCCAGCGGTCTACCAGCCTTAATCTTTTTCTGCCAGCCATCCGATGCAGTTCTGTTGATTCTCAGTTTTCGCGATAAGGCTTACCCCGATCCGTAGGTGGCAAATCGATAAACCTGGCGCTTCCATGTTTCGGACAGAACAAGACCGAGCGTGCACCTGACCTAGAGTTGCGAGTGGATAAAAGAAGCCTTGGAGTGCTCTACATCACTCGTGTTAACCGATAATCGCGAGTGGTCCCGACACTAATCACGTCAGATTGAAAACCGACAAACGAAGTAGATCGCACGGACTAGGAATCGAAAATCCGATGGTAAAGTGGTAGTTACACAGGTCTAATTTTTTCCGTAATAATTCTATATACAGTGAGCGATTTTATCGCTGATCGAGATTTTGTGTCGGTTGGACTTGATTTCCCTCGTTCCGGTTAGTGTCGGTGGACGATCGTTGAATAGAAACGGACGAGACTGATGAATGAATATTAGACGCGGATTTGGCTAAAGGTTGAAAGAAAAAATCACTCGTACGTATTTCCGTTTCACGATACTCAACGCAAATGTGTTCCAGACACGCCATCGAGATACAGTGAATGAAGTGAGTTGCCGAAACCTTGATTAGAATCTAATGATTGCAGCATTTAGTCAATACAAACTTGCAATGACCAGGAAAACAAAACTAAAAATAGATGGTCATTTTTCAATTAATGAATAATCAATAATGACAATTACAATGGAATACTCGGACCAACGGATCAGGTATTTTTCGAAAAGATGCCCAATTATCATTCATCATGATATCAGCATCGACGGAAGTAAAATAAATATATGCTGAAAAACCGAAAATTTCGTGTTCGACAGTTTACGTTTGGGACGTGCTTGCATAGTTTAATCAGCCTACCCATAGTGTGGCATCTTTTATCTTTTATTTTTTGCCTCCGTTATTATTGAAACAACAGTGTACATCAATTTTCAGGAAGGGGGCCGCAGCCAGCTGTGGGCTGCCAAGTGGAGTAGTTGACATGGCAGTAATCTAATCGGTTGAGCCGTAAGCTACTGATTAGCCGAGAATGTAGCAGATCAAATTAAATAAAAGTATGTGAATTGCATCAGCGCAATTGAACCAGGATGCGTAACTGAGGTAAAAGATGAGGAAGAAATGATGATGGTGTAAGGATCTGTTCTGTCACTCTTGCAATTTTAACTGATGGGCCAGTTTTTGCCGCGGGCATGGAACAGACCTCAGGGTTCGAATTACTATTGCTTCCGAGTTTGCTGGGAGTCGTTTGCCTAGTCCTTTTCCTGAAAACGTTTGCTGTTCCTGACCGTATTTCATAAACGGTTGTCAGATCAACTGCAAGCCGCAAAATAGAGCTTGATACCTTTCGAACCGTGACTGTGGAAGGAGAGGCTGACAATCAATACAGCTTTCTCTGGTCCACGAAAGCTAATTTTAAGTGAACTGTTCAACAAGTCCGGAGGCTCATAAATCCACCCCAGAGACTTTATCTGGAGTAATAAACAGAGTACCTGAGATATCAGACCAGATGACCGATATCTGATTAAGCCTCTATGGGTTGTTCATTTCGCTTACGTATCAGCGATGCTGTGAGGTAGCAACTAAGGCCAGAACACACTAGAGTAGGGCTGTTGGTTACGAAGAAATATGTACTGAGACTAACAAGACAGTCTACCAGTGAATTTACACTTTTTCTGTTTTGTTCTTACTATAACCTGAGTATGTACTGTCAGCTAGTGAATTCAACGGTTATTCAAAGCCTTTGTTCCTGCAGTCCGAAGTAAACTGTAGTCTGATGAACACGTATTTCTTTCAATCCAAAAATGACTTGACCATCTGGTTATTAGCTGCTCCGGAAAGCCAAATGAGTAGATCAGATCAAGCGCTTTCCCTCGGTACTTCCCGTACTTGCTCGAATGCTTGACCTAAACCGCCTAGTTTGCAAACACTCGAGTTCCCGGGATAGTCAACAAATCAGATTGCATTTTTGATGAAATAGACCAAAGCCTGGGAAAGCAAACAATGTACAACGCATGCGAACTTAAGAAACACTTTTCCTTGATGCTGCCATCCTCCTTTCTAATCAGTCCTAAATCCGTTTCCGGCTCGTCGAGTCGATTTATCAAAGCATATTTTTGGGAGTAGATTTTCCATTCTATGATTCTATATTTACCAACAATGGAAAATTGTCATTTGCAATTGATTTGATTAAAAATACATTCACGGAAGATAAGCGCATCGTCCACGCGCTGGGCACACGCACTGGTAAGTCTTACCGTGTCCCCTAACCTCGTGTTGCCTTCAGTCTTGGTCTAGATGGCGGGGATAAGTTATTTAAAGAGCAGTCGTAGTGCAAAGCCGTCATTTCTTGTACACGAGTTACACATTACTAACTATTCTCAGGCTTAACTTTTCCCCGATTTTTGATACAGTAAACATTATGTACAGTCTTTAGCAATGAAACATTTGTAAATATTTATTAGATGTCAAATTAAAACACGGTTTTACACGGTTAGCCTTGACTTTCCACCTGGAATGAATCACGCAAGACAAATTTGCTCTCGGGCTTTCGGCGTTTCCTTGGCTAATTTATGTCAGCTACTGGCCTCCCGAGTACGGGTGGTTTGCTTATCTCCGGCAGTCAGTGCGCACACTTCCAGCAGTCTAAATTCGGTGGCGAAATTCGCTCAATACCAGACACCAGTTTGATAGTGGTACGGTCTAGCGAATATCTGTTATGCATTCCGGTCACAAATTGAGCAAAATATAACTCATGAGCCTAGTTGTAACTTTGTCTCTCAAAGCCGACAAAGTGAGAATTTTCACATAATCAACTGCCCTTCCAACTTACTACTTTCTCCATATAAATGCGACTCTATTGATTCGAGAATCCAGTCAGCAACCTTTAGCCAGTATTATCCACGAGGTCTGATTTAATGTTGCCGTCGGCAATCGAGCCTTTATCCAGCGAAATAAGAAAAATGCGCGGAAGATTAAGACGATCAAACGAGAAATAAATGAATTTCACCACAAACTTATAATTGCTATTTAACCAAACGAACTAGTCCTAGTTGAGAAGAGGTATCAGCTGCTGCCCACGTTTACTAACTACTCTCGTTACTTAAAGAAATAATGATACGTTTTACGATCGTATAAAACTGCAATGTATGACTGACGTGAATTTCTGAATGCCCTCATCGTTTGCCAGAAAGGGATGAAAAATGTAAATAACCGGACCAGATGACTTGAAAAATGCATCGCAAAGTCAGCACACAATGTGGTGCCCCTTTTGTGAATGGCATGGTTTTGATGACCCACAATCTCTCGACAACGCTGTTATTACCATTCTAATATCCCTCCGAAGGACGACAACTGTTCCGACTCCATCTGGTTTTTCGACACTGAGGGAGAACAGAAATTGCCAAGGTTTAGAACCAAACAGTAAGATGGGTAGGAATGGAGGTTAGTTAACAGTGTCACCTAACCTGTTTTGAATTTCCCAAATCCGCTCATGGATAGTTAATTTACATCCGTGTTCTGCGGTCTACTTGCAATCAATAAATGTAGCTTGTTGGGGGAAGTGGCTAGAACAAAAATAAAATAAAATCGAGGAAGAGGATGAAGTTGATAGAAGGTCAGAAGTTAATAGGTGACCAGATTTTCTCCCGTTCCAAAGTATTCGTGCCGTGACGTAGTTGCGAATCATCTTACCGACGTCGAAGTCACCTTCGCCTAGGAAAATGCATCTAGCAACACCGAGCAATCAGCAAAGTGGATTCCATTTTTACCGTCCAAAAAAATATCGCTACAGTAAGATTGCAGTCTTTGTCGCATTCCCGTGGCAGAGTGGTCAGTAGTTTTCCTTCTAATGTGAATGTCGCGGTGTCGGATCCTTTGAACCATTGTCTATGCTTTATGTGATGGCATCCGGTTTAAAAAGAAGAATGTACTCGTTGTCATACTCATCATGACGGAAGTACAAATAAGACAGAAACTAAAAAATAGCGTACACGGTGCACATAGTAATGCATAACGCACAAAGTAAAGGGTTCTGGGCATGCAACTCTTTAGGCAATAAAAATCCATTTCAGCGGGAACGTCTCAGCTAGTCGGAACATCGCGGAGACAGAAGCATTGGAACTGTTCAAACAGATTCCGCAATCAGAGACAACAGCTTCCTGTGTGTTAGGAATTTTTCCACTTTTTAGACAGTTATGGGTGCTAGCTAGTTAGCATAACCGGCAGAGCTATATGATTGAGTGCAATTGCAATATGCGGCCAATCAAATGACGGCGGAGCAAACAAAAATCTGATCATCACCCCCTAGTGATTCTATGAACTATACCGTTATTCACTCACTCTGTGTTGAGATCAAACTACTTATCGATCCGTTCCCAGTCTCGTAATCCGGCTATGTTTGTTCTGTTTTTAGTGATTTTAAGACAAAAAGTATTTTATGTCGACGTTTGGTGACGGCTAATTGAGAATTTTATGACACAAAACCAGTCATTGCGGTGCGCGCATGCAGTGCTTTTCTACAAGGGACCGAAGGATTTTCGAACACCAGTCAGTTGGATTGATTCGTCAACATCTCAGAATGGTCGGCGGAAGATGTCTCAAAGTCCGAGTTGGCTGCTGCTCCTGAATGTTTCACAGAATGCTTTCAAACAAGCCATGTATCATATAACCTCCTCTGGGGAAGTCCTATGCAATGCCTTCTCTGGCGGAAGGCGTTCTCAAAGAAGTACCAGGAAGAAGGCGAAAGCCCGGCGCCCTCTGCCGGGTTGACTGGTCATTGATATTCAATCTAGGAAGTTGGCTAAACCCTGATTCCAAAAGAACCACCAGTGGCTTGCAAAGCTTACGGTAGTATGTTCACCGGCAACTGTGGCGAAAGGGTGCACTCAACACTCAATGCGTTTAGCCACATCTGAAGTGCTTGTGAAACGAGCAACCAATCACCGGTCCGCACTGAGTACCGTGACCCTGAGATCATTCTGCTGCCTTGTGGGTTGGACCATCTGCTCAGAGGTTTGCGGTAAGGTCCACTAGAATAGCTCTCTACCTCGGTTTGAGCGACCGGATAGTATCCAGCCACCAAAGGAAATACGGATCCCGATGGCTAACCAATGACTTAGTAATAAGGAATGGAATAGCTGTCATGGGTAGGGAGCTCTGCGCATTGTTTCTTTTCCTTTCATTCTTTAGGTTCATTGTTTTTGTCCTTCGTCATGATTTCGATGGCGCATGATCTGCATTCAAATTTATGTGAAATCCACCATGTCAAACTGATAATCAATCGAAATGACAGACAGACACTTCGGTCTCCTCAGTCCTACTATATTCCTTGGCATAGTCATGAAAGAGATTTCTGAATTTCTGTGGTTTAACCTTTTCACAGTCTCTCTATTTTATCCAATGACGAAAGGCTTTCTAGGGCCAAAAAGAAATACTTGATTTATCAAGAAAATGATTCTCAACAAAACCCGACTAGTGCTAAAGGACTCATCCTAGCGTCATCGTCATTCAAGGAGTTCTTGTTTTTAGGATGTGTTACGTCACAGTACGGAAAGCTTGCTGTTCACAAATTCGGGTTGCATATGAACGATCACTCAGGAAATATTAATCGCGACGATTTCTTTTCCTGGACCTAATCTGTCATTTTCGGTATTTCCCATCCATTTTGCTGCACTCAGTCAGTGGATTTTTTTATCCTTTTTTATCTTGCTTGCTCCCTTTATTAATAAAATAACAACGTACATCAATTTTCAGGAAGGGGCCCGCGGTCAGCAGAGAGCTGCCAAGTGGGTAAGTCGACCGGCGGTCGAAGGATTCGAACCCACGACCTTGACGTCTAAACGTCGACACTTTATCCGTTTGGCCACCGTCGGCCAGAAGGTCTCGACATACTTTAGGAGTGTTGGTTCTATGTGAATGGGTTTTCCAACTGATATATAAACAAATGAGCCAATAAACCGTACAAATAGAAAATAGGAAATATCTCGCATGAATCTTGTCCTTGTTGGAATTCCGAGGTCCTTTAGTCCACTTCTACTTTATTCTTTTGACTTTTACCTGAACGAAAATATATTTTTACAACGCATTTCTGCTAGATGTGTTATTTTCTGTCTTTAGCTGGCCATTTGTAATGCACATTTTCTATAATTAATGGTCATTCTCAGCGGACTCGCTGCAGGCAGCTGCAGTTTTAGAACAGAATACGGCTTCCCAGTATGGTTATCAAATGCTAAGGGAATCAAGTTAAACAGCCAAAACAAACATCAATAAGGCCTTTTATGCCGATTCGTCTGTTCTGACCAGGAAGCCCTATGTAGAAAAGATGAAATTGACCCAAGACAGCGAACAACGGACGAGACACTGAATGAGGAAGCTACCGAAACGGGGATTGGCTAGATTATCAGTCGTTGAGATACGAATAAACCACAGAATCGGTCCGATCTATAAGTCTCGATTTAGGATTGTTTATGTCTACTTAGTGTTACAGTCTGTTTTGTCACGATGACCTCACATGGCTGAAGTTTACACAGCTTTTCCTAGGCTGGGCGGGACCGATTATAGTAGATTATCCAGTGTCTTTGTTTGTGTTCGTTTACTTTATCAGCGAAATACGGTATACATTAAACTCAGGAAGTGTGCTTCGGCCAACAGAGAGCAGCCAAACGGAGAAATTGACTGGTTGCGAGAGGAGTCAAACTAGTTACTTTCATGTCCAAGCATCACGACCGTATCCGCTTGATCACCGTCAGCCGACTCTCTTTCTAACATGTCCTTCTTACCCGTAAATTCTTATTTCAAATGCTTTGAAACGCGCAGTATCACCACACACTAATTATATCAGCTCGACCGAGTTACGAAAAAATCAGTACGATGTAATACGGTTTTGTTTTGGCCCGTAAGGTCGATAATATTCAGGCAGCAAATCGGAGTGTATTGTTTACAGTTATCCACAGCATGCCTCCAAATAGTCCTGAGTAGATCGTGGAGTAAACTAAGTCCATTTCCGAGGTCATTACGTTCAGGTTAAGTAAAACGCTAAAAAGAAACATTTCGGATCGGCTAACCGAAGGAAAAACACCTTACTGCGAAACGTGATAGTCGGATTCTGTTTACGTTTGGCTGTGGAAATAAATATCTAATTGTCTTTTTTTTTATAAAAATGCGGAGGAAGTGTGAGAGCCCTCGAAAAAATTGCGTGTGAGTTTTACTGGTGTGAGTACCGTAAACATGGATTATAAGGCGACCATAGTAATATTAGGGCAAAGTCTCTTTTATAAGAAAGCTGCTAATGCAGGGAAATTAATTTTCAACTTCTTACCTCGGATATTTAATTACGTAGATTATTCATTATTAGGTTGTTAATGAACTTAGCTAGAGGGGGATGTATCATGAATTTTCAAATGTTGGTATGCCAACAAAATGATGAAATAGGCACCACATGTCAACATGACAATGTGAAAACAGCAGGTTCAAAGAAAGGTGAGTAAATGAGAGATGGAAAATAAAGCAAGCATGATTTGATGTAAGACAGAACGAATGGATTGGCGAAAACAGGTTTAGGTGAGGGAAAGGGTATTTTTGCTGCCCCGGTAACTTCCGCGTTTCGATCAGATTTTGGACTTCATAATTTTGACCTATTTGGTCCCCGAATTGACCCGTGATGAACATTGTGATTGTTGCTAACGGCATTCTAATAACGGCTACCCGATCGATTTTGTGTACCCCGTTTGGAACATGTATTGTGGTATAGTGCTAAATGTGTTCCGGACTGTCCGTTTTCGAATGACAGCCGGACAGTAGTCTGCAATACGTTGGGAAGACGCCTGGTCGTGTGTTTAATGTACGGCGTACTAGAGTGCACAGAAACTGATATAAAACAAAAGTTGCGAACTGGCAAGACAAATAAATCTTGGGCGGGGATCAATGACAGGCTTCTTTTTCGATACCATCCTGACTCAGGCCGCTGGAAAGCAGTTGTCGATAGTTGCTGCCAGCGTTCGTTTTAAGACCTCGCACGGATCATCGCATTTGAATGGAAACATAATGAATGCTTCATTCTTTCTGACGGCTTCGTTTTAATCGTTTCGTTATCCGTAACAATGAATCACCTCATAAACGGGTCTGGTTATTCGTTTTTCCTCAGAGTACCTTTTATGCATTGGAACTCTTCGTCGAACGTTTCAGAGTTACATGTATTTTAGTCCTGTGGGTTAGACAGCTCACCAAGTTCCGCTTGCACCATGGGGCGACAAAAATGATAAAATGGGCTTAAAAAGAACTCTTTTTCGACGCTTCCATTGTTCTTTCTCCCTAATCTTACGTTCAGAAAAGAACGAAAGCCGTCAATTTTCATCTTTGTGAAGAAGCGTACCGTTGAGCTGACGTTGTGAAAATTGTTTGGCAAATCGTTGACATCGGTATCTGAGTCGCAAGTGCTAAACATCTCGTTCATGTAACGAGCACACATACTAATGCTTGTAATAGTCACATTCATAGAGCATCGATAGATTATGGCCAGGATGCTATCGCGCAGAAGTGGTCCGAGAAGTGAGTCTCTAGCGATTATATCTCTTTTTTCGCAATTGGTTCTGATAAGGAGGAATTGCACGTACGAGTTACATCTCACGACTAACGCTTTCACTGTCGACACTGGAATCCCAAGTCTCATGATGTTCTGAGTTGTGCATTAAAAAAAGAAGATCTACCGTTTCTAATAACGGCATTTAGTGAATGGCGAATCCACATCCAGTGAAAGCATGGTTGCATTCGATGCATACTGATGTTTCAACCAATCTGAAAAAAGCAAACTAATGTTTTAAGCTATGTTTGTTTTGGGATTTGAGCACATGTTCCAGAAGACGCTCGATCCATTGATCTGTGATTTGATGAGCTAAGTTGTTCATTTCGGTTACTGGAACCAAAGAAAAAATTGGCTTATTCACCTTTGGCAGCCTGTACACCCTCGTTGACTGTGACCGGTATAGAACCAACTTGTCATAAAACAACGGAGATGCGAGGTTTCTCTCCCTCAGTCTCCTCACTGTCTCTGTCATCTTGGTCTCCGCAGTTTGCGCCTTGTCTGGCTCTCCTGATCTGCAAGCAAACCCGCTCTCAACAGAAAGGACTGTTTCCAATTTACTTTCCTAGTCCGTGAGACTCATCATTACACATCCTGCACCCTGATCTGGTCTGATCAGCGACGGGTTCCACAGGCTTTTGGTATGAGCATCGCTACTTTGAGACTTAATTATTATGACAGTACTGAAAGTAATATACCTGTGATATTTTTAGTCTGCCATCGAACTGTGAGGAAAGTGGTATTAGCTCGTGCTATTGATTTGTCAAGTTTTCCAACCGGTTTCCAGTCTGTATCAAGTACTAATGAAATTTTCACAAACGAAACTTCGATCAAAAAGGCAAACCCTCCACTTGCAACTTATAGAGCAGGGTGGACACATATTTCCCTAGTCAGGGAGTAACCTTCATTATTCTATTCGGCGGAAATATCATTTATGATTTCAAGAACTAGTTTCTCATAATCTGCCAATATTCGTTTGGTGAATGTTGGCTAAAAAGTTGCATATCCACTTACTAAAAATTACGTGGAACCAATGTTCACTTTCTGGTTTTATAGCCACGGTCAATTTATAAAATTCAAACAACTGGTTGACACATTCGGAGGTTATTACTGAACCATTAGGTGACCAAAGCCATGGGAACTAAACAACAGTGGGAGAAAACTGGGCGTGCAAAAATACCCCATTTTCCACTAGGCTGATTTGTTGATCACTGTATCTGGGCTAGTTAAAATTAGGGCAAGACACAGAACTGAAGACAGCGTTCGAGTATTTGGCCTGGACAAGTGAATGTTCGTAGCACGTCCCGGCAGAAGAGTTAACGACTTGAGTGATGTGACCGGTCATCTGGTTAGTAAGGTACCGTTCAGAAACTGCGTGTCAGGTGAACCGATTGTGAATAGAATCTACTGAGTAAAGAGCAATTGCTGGTGAATATAAAAAGAGTTGTTTGAAGCCCTTGTGAACTGACCAGGGGAAAAATAGCAGACGAAGTCTGGCTTTGGTGCCATGCAATACCCGCGGAAATGGAGAGTCCGACTGAAAGAAGTTGTATGGAAAATATTTTCTATAAAACTTGTGCATGATTGGATGATCAACGAAATATGCACTTACCACTCCTCTTGGCTAGAAAGTTAGAAGAGCGGACAAACTGGTAATACCGGGAGAGGAAGAAGGAAAACCAGAACGTTTGTCAGATTTAATGATTCGATTAAAATCAGAAAATCGATTATTGAGTTTGACAACTTCGGCTGACAGATTCATGGGAATAGGATTATTCAGAAGAGTTACACATAGCATTAAGGCTTTATCGTAATGCATAGACAAATACTCATCACATGTAGACCTGAAAAATATATCTGAAAAGTCAAATAACAACTGGTAAAGCACTTTAGTGAGAAAAAACCTCGGTAAACACTTAAGACTGTATCGAGTGAACTGTTGTCGATTGGAAAGAAAATGGAACGGACATATGAAGACCAACTAAACAGTGCAGTCTGTCAGTATCTTTACTTGTTCGAACCTGTTGATACGACTGAAAACGTTCCCTTGTCCAAAGAAAAAACACTTCGACTAATTGGTGCTTGCTGTCAGAGGTAAAATATACAATGACACGTGAAACAAATCAATACGAGGCTCTGGATGGTGGCTCATGTAACACACGTTTTTCGGACAATTTGAGCGTTATCGACTTGCACGCAAATGGGATTTGCCTGGGTGAAAGTTTTTCGAACACAGAAACAGAAGAATTTATTATTCAGTCGCTTGGAATAAGTGTTCGACCTAGTCTTTGCTAAGCAGTTCAAACAGCACCACAATTCATTCAGGATTCATTCAGGATTATGGCTGACAGGTCGTCTGGACCAGAAGCAACGTGTTGAAAGTAGCTTAAATCGCTGGGAACCATTAGCATGAAGCTCTGTGCTGTCTCCAGCGACAACGTTGTTTTTTGGTAATTACTAGGAATAAAAACATTCAAGTATGAGATTTAGATAGAACATTTCAGTGTAGGAAAATAAGACATGCGTAAATTTCTTCGCATTGCCAACGATAGACCCTTAACTGATTTTACACTGCAGCGGGAAACATTTCCATATTTCACGACAGCTCTCATTGCCTGCTAATGAACGAGAATAAAGAACCTGGGATGTTGGCAGTTCTTGTTGGATTAACTCGGATGTCGATCTGATCTCATTGCACATATTCGCATGCTTTTAAACCCATTCTAATTGCCTTTGCATGAACAGATAAATAAAAGGTGCTGGACGAGAGGACAAATAATTATTTGTTGGATGAAACTTTTCAAAATGGGTTTTCACATGCCATTTCAGATGATTGCAGGATGAATGCAGTTTGGAAATGGGGAAAAAACTGAGGTTAAAATCACTGCTCATGCTCATATCGTTTGCGCGGTTGTCCAGACGGTTCAGTGGTCATTATTGTCTTTTAGCTGCGACTTTACTTGAATTGCTTGTAATTTTTTGGATTAAATCGTTTACTAATTATGAAGCACTATCAATGGGAAACAGAAAACACTGTGTAATCAATTTATTGATATTGGAAATCAGTAGAATATCAAGTGTATGGACACATTATGTGCTCATCTGTCTTGGCTCTCAACGGGTCATCGAACCTAAACCGCATGTGATATAGGTTTCATTCGTCACTGTGGTTTTACGGCCCTAAACAGGCTGCTCACAACGACGTACACTTACTGTAACGACTTGATGACTAAGTACCAAAGATCTACAAGCCATTTGTGAAGAATTCGTTGTGTTCAAATTATCTAGGGGGAAATCACGAATCATGTGCTAGTCGATCGATCTTTTTCAATGAGGTAGCTGTGAAAAACCAGGGACAGATAGGAGTTCCACCACGTCACGCTGGCGCACATCCAACAGCTTGGTGTCGTTCACATACGAACCACGTTTGTTTATCCCACCTGGGTTAGCAAGAACAGTCGGGATGGGCCGTTGTGCATTCGTCGCAAAGACGAAATGATTGTTACGTTTTCGTATTTTCAAGTTCCGATCTAAATGTAAAAAGTACGCGAGAAATCATCTGACTGAAAAACCAGCTATTTTACTTCTCAATGTGAATGTCAGCTTACTAGCTGTGATATATAAACAAACTAACTGTTCGAGGCCCATCTATCGGATTCCGTTTAACACAGACCGAATCACATCACTGAGCTTTTTTTGAGTTGTTGTTTCTGTTGACGATAAGATTGCATGCAATTATTTTGGCAGAAGTCTCGTGATGTCGATGTTACTTGAAACGAATCGAACGTTACCTCGTCTCTTGACAACAAGGAACTGTTTCAATAAGAGACCGAGAACCATCTCTCTCGGGAGTAATATCTCTAGTTTTCAGGGTTCATATTTTCTGTCACCTACCGGAATAGTACAAACAATGAGCCCATCGGTAATAAATGGGCGATAGTTGTTATCTCTTCTAACCGAAAACAATGTCTGCTTTCGAGAGTTTGCTGTTACGGATTCCTTAATCACTTACGTTCGTTTTATCTTGATGCCTTGACACGTCCCTATAATTTGTCATGCAGGAGTCAGCGAGTGGCGTACGAAACGACCGACGAAATTTCTCGAAGTCAATCTTTCCCACCCCACACAACTCCACTAGAATAAGGACATCGCTAATTCATCCTCAAATACACTGTGTATGTCGTTTTATGCTGTACACATGATGGCTGAACACGTTTCCTATCGTCTGTGGGCTTAATCCGCCCATTCGCATTCGGTTTTCCCGTTTCCTTGTCATCCGTCGATCTTCGAACAAGACGTCTGTCGTGTTGTGTAGGTCACTCTAATTAATGTCTATCTGTGTCTGAATTCGATGTCCTAATTGAACCAACTCCGTACAGGCGAAGCAAATATTTTTCGGGTAAAACGCCCTATCCACGAACACCGTAATTGTCTCGGCAAATCCATTCCATAAGAGTGTCATCCAGTGGGCACGGGGCCACATGCATACCTTCACTAATAATCAAGGATTTGAAAATACAAGTCGATCTTTTCCGGGACAACAAAACGCCACATGTCAGCCGGGCTTCCCCTTTCAAGATATCCAACCAACCTTAACATTGATCAAGAGTGACCTAGGAATAAACTGCTTTTTCGAATATTGTTCCATTATTTCCATACTGAAGCTAAAGTGACCGAGTATTTTTGAATTTGCTTTCGATAATTTCAATGGCAAAAATTTGCAACCAGTTGCAACTTAGCTTTAAACTGATCCGTAGCAAGAATAACAACCTCGCCACTTTTTTGGCTTGGAACTCAAACGTACGTTGCACTTTTATGGCCATAGGAGTTTTACCGCTGCTGTTCTGCGGGAATAGCTGGGCAATGTAAAATTTCCGATTGGAATTTTTGCAAACATTTTCGCTGGATAGAAGATAAATGGAAGTAGAAAACGACGTTTTCTTTTTGTTGATATCCCTTTGAAAGTGTGCGCATGTGTGCACTAGTGAAAAGGCGCACAAAACACTTTAGAAAAATAGCCATATCGATTGGGCCAAACTGAAGTCAGCGAGAAGTCCTTGTTTACTTTGGACCAATCACTAAAAAATGAATCAAATTTTGTCACCGTGGATATTTTTGACGTTAAACTGTCAAATGAAATCGCATGCTGAATGGCACCGTTCTCACACACAGAGTTTACAATGCGAGTAATGACTCCAGTGGTAAAAGTATGTGGAACCGGAATTTAATTTATGCCGTGATGAATGTTCATGTAGGCTTTTCTTGGATGAATCCATAAAAGAACCACCACTGTGATCCATTCATAGGTCTGCGCCGTTTGAGATAAGTCAACTGTAGGAACCAGGAAAGACTTGCCGCCAGAACAGATCCCAAATGTAACTTGGATCTGGATGAGTGAATAAAATTAACCTAAAAGAACTCGATCGGTTTTATTATTACTGCCGTTCATTGTGCATGTGCAGCCGGCAATTTCCTGTCTAACCATCCATTCCCATACTTGTACTCTGTGAATTGGCGTTTATTCAACATCGAGAAACTTCCATGATTAATCCTGACGGTTCAAGCTAAATTCTGGTTTCACATTCAGTCGGAGTGCCCGAGTATGGGGATATCTGAACGGGAAAGTACCGGGTGAGCCAAGATGGGCTGATGCATAGCTTACAATAAGTTGCGTGTTCGTTTTTTGTGTCAGCCGATCATTCAAATAAAAAGCCCTAAAGTCGATTTCCAGGTTGAGATCCTAGACCATGAAGAGCAATCTACAAAAGTAGTAGTTGTAGTAGTGGTAGTGGTAGTATTGGTTGCAGTATTATTGATAGTAGTAGTAGTAGTGGTAGTAGTAGTAGTAGTAGTAGTAGTAGTAGTAGTAGTAGTAGTGCCGTCCGCCCATTACCTGCCAAACAAATAAGAATGTTTCCTCAACAGGGCCATAACAAAGGGAAAGCCCATAGTTTAATCAGCGTTCGAAAATCTGGCTTCGTTGGCATGACTTGCTATTTATTGGAGTTTCGTTGATTATAGAATCCTGAAACGAAAAAGACATATGAAATTATTGTCCGTCGGATTATTCAACACAAAGTGGCTGCGTCCAACTGGTCAGTGAAAATAGAGTAGCAGAGTGCCCGTGGTTAGAGTCCGTTAGTGTCAGGGCATCAAATGAGTAAAAAAAATGTAGTGATTGCTTGTGGCAAGAAGGACAGTTTTCTGTAAATTTTACGGCAAACAGTCTTTTGAGTATTGTTTTTGGACAATGCATTTATCACCAA
>LUCM01000943.1:10569-37070 GCA_008360955.1 Fasciolopsis buskii | reverse complement strand
GCCACGGCAAGACCGGCAAGCGAAACCATTTGGCAGGTGCAAAGTTTCGTAGAAAACGGCGCCCAATAGATGTTTTGCTTGTTGATGACGGTTGAAGGCTGCGCTCATGGCAGTTGGTGTTCTAACGAATGCAGAAGCTTCGACGGATGTGTCCAAGCTTTTTTCAAAATTCAGCCTGCTCGTCACAAGTTTCCTAGTTAGATAAGACGTGGTTGGAAGTTTTATCCCTGGGGCCCAAATTTTGTTGCCCAACCAGCCAGAGTGCACAAATGGACTTCAGAAGTTGGATTCGAGAATCTTTCTCTCAAGTGTCGAGTTTATCTCCGTCAGTCACAAATGGAATGCAAAGCATTTAAATCACACTTGGTGAACACTTGCTACCGAATATCAATGGCGCTAGACATACAACGGAGTGGGTTATTAAAGCAGAAACATCTGAGATACGGGTTAAGAAGAACTGCAGAAAAAATGCCGACATCAATGTTACCAAGCCAGATAAAGGGTGCAGGCATAGTTCTCCTGAACAGGTCTGACTATGTAACAAAATGGACAGCCATTCTGAACTGACAAATCTAAATTTGTAAAATGGCGAGGGAGAATGATAAGACGCATCAGATAGAAAATATCGTTGTCTAGTAATCGTTGAGAAAGAACGTAAGACAAAGAGAGTATCATAGATTCGACGACATTCGAACAAAGTTCGGCCTAGCGGGAACTACTTTCCGAGATTGTACGGTCCTACCCAATTACACAAAAACTGGCGTAAACGCTATGAGGCCTATTCTCGACATGTGCAATTCGCCGTACCGATTGCTGTGGCAAAATGGTTAGGTAGGTTACTGGAACCCGTCAGACAGAAGGTAGCAAAAACATAGTCTCAAAGACGACATTTGAGCTTATCGATTCCGTAAAAGAACTAAATAGGAAGGGACGAAGGATGCTTTCCTTAAGAGCGGTCACCGCCCCTTTTTACGCAACGTTCCGATCCACGGAGACAAGTCCGAATGTTACCTCTGTGACTACAATCGAGAGCAATGGCTTTAGCGACGAGTCTTCCGATAGCAGACTTTGAAACAACTACTGTCCTTTTTGTACCTACAACGTCCAATTTAAGTTTCAATAACAAATTTACCGTCAAAAGGACGGCGTCAGCGATGGGAACTCCCCCACTCGGTCCGCTAACTAGCTGACATTTTCATGGCAAAAGCTGGACGTGGACCACTCGAGTCGTCAGATACAATCGCTCTACTTGATACAAGCGTTATGTGGATTGACATGCTTCTGTGTAACTCACCCCGTCGACTGAAAACTAAACAACTGTTGAATTGGTCAACTCGCTCCCGCAAATTTGAAATTCACAAACATGAGAATGGCAGCTAAAACAGTGAAATAGCTTTCTTAGATTTGTACGACTAAGTCGTCGAGAAGACGGTTCAATTCGGCGATCAGCTACACAGGAAAGCACATGGAATGGGCATATACATCAACTATCCACAGCTTTGTACGTCTTAATGTGAAGAGGAACTTAATTAGATGTTTGATTGCCAGAGCAAAAAGAGAATATGCACAGGAAGATCTCTTGAAAGCTGAACTGGCAGCCGCCAGAAGAGTATTCACTGAAAATGGTTTCCCATTATGATTAATCGAACCAGATGTTAGAGGACAAGAACAGGAAAGTTTAGGAGGGCGACCGGTGGAGAGACAAGCCCGTCATCACATATATCTGGCCATCAAAAGGTGACGACGCTAAGCAGCAATAGCAACGACCGGAGATGCCTAGTGCTCATCAATAAGAACCTTCTACGCCAGCCAAGCTTCGTATCCTGTTCAAGTCCCGCCCGTAGTGTCATTATGTTGAAGAGAGCAGAAGTCCCTGATTCTGCAGCCCTCGTTTTGTATCTATTCATTCACAGTGTTCCTCCGTGGGAAACAATGTACAGTCGGCCGCACGACCAGGCGCCTTGTCTGAACGCATCCGGACACCACCCGGCCATGGGTTTAGGCGACTGGAACAATTTAAGTTCACTTACATAGAGCAGTGGTTTCACATCTAGACAGGACTAACCAACACCGTGAAATGTGGGACGCAAGCTTTCCGGACCCTGTCTAAGGTCTGAGAGGTCGAACAATCCAGGTTGGCAAGTGTCGCCTCTTGAGCAACTGGCGGAAGCTGTCGCATCCGTTTTCAATTGCCACAGTCCCTCCACTTTGTTCTCAAAAACAATTTGTGGTTGCGCTTCAACTCCCTTGGCCCACCCCCGTCCCAATGAAACCCTAGCGATATATATATAATGAATATACCGCATTAAGAAACGCCAGATGTACGATGTCGGGTGACAAACTCCAATCATTCATAAAAATTGCACCTTCTGAATTGGTGGGGCATTTTGACTGACTCGTTCAGCACAAAATTTCGACCAATGTGTGCGTGCACTTTCGACTTATAATGGCACACAGCTGGTGGTTTTTTTGAGCCCGACTACTGTTCAAGTTCACATTTTTGCGTGTGTTCGATTTTAATCTAAACCACATGATTCTTAACTTGGAAAATATTTTCATTTTTTGATCAGTAAATTAAGCATTGGTTAAATGTTGGTATGTTGTGTAACTCAGATTGTACGTGCTTCCAAAGGAACATTAAAGGCCGTGTTTATTCAGCAAACTTATTTAGGAAAGGATACTATTGATTGTTTCATGGCGGAATAGAATTTCATTATTTCGATCTATTAATAGTGAGACTTGAATGATAATGTCTTCAAGTCATTTGACTTCAATGACATTTACAGCATGATATTCTACATAGTAATTTCTGATAGCAAATCGATTTCCCTAGGCATCACGCCAAAATCAAACAAGATCAAAGTCATCGACGTGGCATATCGAATATTGACCAGTTAAATTCAAACTTCTTGACACGGCCAACTGGAGAAGATTTAAAGAAAGCATTTATGTTACCTTTGCAACAAGACTAATCATTTCTAGCAGCTGCGGCAGGATCAGCTCAGTAGTGACGAAACGAGAGAGTAACATTTCACAAGACGGTTTGATCTTGTTTAAACTTTGAATAAAGTCTACAACACAAGCAATGACCTGGCTTTGTGTTATTTACATTTGTTTATATATATATATATTGCTATAATATATCCATATTTATAAACTAATGTTTATAATATAACGTGAACGAGAAAAACACACCACACTCAGTACTGCAACAAACGAAAAGAAATAAAGTTGGTGATGATGACGATGAGGCTGCTGTTGCTGCTGCTGCCAACGACCACGATGATGATGATGATGATGATGATGATGATGATGATGATAATGATGATGATGATGATGATGATGATAATAGCTGTTACCCCGTGAGCTGCTTGCATTATCGCATTATTGTTTTGTAATGCTTAGCTGTGTGCACTTGTCTGAAACCAAGTGGTAACTAATGAGTTATACAAGCATGAAACGCGGGTTCCATAAATTTTGGACAAACCTGAAGTATCCAGATATCTAGGATTTGAAGAATACACGGCAGCACAAGAAACGCTCCTAAACAAATTAACACTAAATGCATCTGCCAAGGGCACTTGCTCTGAATTTATCGACAGAGAAACAGGTTAAAGAGATGCAACGAATTGCGGAAACGCGGCTTTCAAAGATCCACGGCTAACAGACATCAGGTACATAAAAAACTTAACTTACGACGAGACCGAAAAGACGAAGAAGGAGTTGCAGTCATTCTCACTCGAAGAGAGATTAGTCACACTGAATCCAAAACAAAATATGCACAGCTGCATTCCGCAGTCTGAACAGGTGTATCAACGTGTCTTCTGTGCGCAGAAGACCTGGTGCGATCCACAGGAAGCAATCCTCTCCCAACAATTTCTAATCAGCATATCCAAGGTGACTAATAAGGACCCCAAAAAGATCATTTTAATTTTTGTACATCCTCTACGCACTTGTGGATAGGAAGAATTGCTGGAGTCCTCGCACACCACAATATGAGGGCACAATTATTAGGTGCCCTCAGCGGATAATAACCCATCGCAGTAGAACCGCGACGACAATATGGGAAGAACGAATTTGAGTCAGAAGGTTTAGCCTTCGAGCTAACCGGAAAGACCCTCACGATCCTATGGGGCTCTATCATGTGGCACGATAGTCACACTCTGTGCATCGTTTGCAAAGACCTCCACGCAATTTGCCCGCGTGCATATCGTGAACGTCAACTACTGTGCTTCAGCTGCATTTTTCCGTGCAAATCAGTGAGTGATAGGTGTTGTATCATGTTTGAACGTTCAACATACTGTGGACGGTCTGTCCGGTAGTTTAATGATTAAAACGGTCCACTCACAGTCGCCGATCCACTACTCATGCCTCAGCACAGGCGAAACGCATATGCCGAGGGTCAGGTCCACGATATCCATCGTTTCCGAAGCTTATATGACCCGAAGTTCTGCGGTCGAGGGATGTACACTGTGGATGTTCCATACAACGGATGAAACTACAGTAGATTCTCATTGGTGAACTCTGGTAACACTAAGCGATGAATGAATGCCTGTAGCTATTAACCGACTACCACTCACACTTAACTCTATTTCTTTCTTCTCGCTCACATATGTAACGGCCAAATTAATTCAGATTAGTTTTGTGAAACCCGTTCATTTTAGATATGCTTTCAAAGCCCCGGCTTTAACACACACACACACACACACACACACATACACACCAACTCACAGCTACCCGTGCCTGCCACCCTGCAAGAGACTGTCGTAGTGACGGACTGGACAGGCAATAGTTTGAATGTTTTAAAACAATAAACGGTAGCTGAACAAAGAATCAGTAGAGACTACATCAAACACACATCTTCCGGGACAGACAAAGCAGGCCTCGTCGATACAAACACATTATGTCCAGGATCTTAAAATTCATTAGATGTGTAACTCGCCTTCTTTCCTTCTCCTCATACCAACAGATATTTAAGTGAGTAACTGCGAGGAAGCATGAAAATGAAATTGCTGCAGGGTTCCAGGATAATTTCACGTGAGTTCGGTTAGCTTCTCTGGCGTGAAATGTTCCAATCGATGATGATGGTCAAGCGATTAAATTTGCGTCAATTTCTACGGGACTGGCGTCGGTATGCTTCCTCTTTCCCTAGTAGATAGTTTAACCCACTACCAGCTTAGAACTACCGCTGTTTTCTTTTCTGAATATATTGTGCTTTGTCATTTTACTTTTTACAAGAAACGGAGAGATTAGAATACCATGAAGAATTAAAGCAAAAAAACGAGTCAATCAATCAGTCCATTTGCCAGATCGATAGCGCTATATTCCGTGAATATTATGCCCCGTTCGATTTTCGGATAACGAGGAGCACATTTCGGCCTTTGATCTGCACGATTCTTTGATTTTCCCTATCGAAAGGCCTAGAGAAACGGCGAACTTATAAGCATGATACGTAGAACAAAGAGAACAAGCTAAGTGCGGTTATTTCTTGCTGGGGTTACTTTGAAATACCAAACAGAATTAGTCAAGTCACATCGTTTAAGTTCACTTTGTTCCTGTGTCTATTGCTCAAAGGTTCTTTGTTACCGTCTCAAATGGCCGCTGTGATTATGGGCAAAACAATACAACATTTGTATCTCACGCAATCAAACTAAAACGTAACCAAACTGAATCACATTTTAGTTTAGCGAATAGAGCGCTGGTCGGAAATCGATTGCTTCGCTCAAACCACTTTTCTACGGTCCTGCCAAAAGCTAGACGCGTGTCCGCCGAATCTGTCAGACTATGCACTTGCTGGTTAATGTTAGATGGAACTGCAATCATTTTATTTCCCTTCCTTAATGACGGTTATAATCTTAAGTCCGGTAATCTAAATGCTCCACTGCAATCTTCTCCGACTATGAACGGGCGCTACTGAACACTCGTTTACCTCTGAGGAGTGCGAACTTTATGATATCGGGCCTTATTACGTTCATTTTGTTCCTTAACGAAAGCTTCGTTGTTCGGTTCCGAAATTCCTGAAACACAAACACCAAGTCTGACAACCGGCACTTCCGGATACTTTCAAACGCGATTGTTGATGTTGTGGAATTGTAACTGATTCGCTAGTTTGACTGGGTCGGTAGCGTAATGCGCAGGCTGCAGGCAGTCTAGTTGGATTTCAACTCTGTTTAAAGCCGTTGCTGTGCTTGAAAAAAAGCATTCGTTGTGTAAACGTCAGACGTTCTTTCAATCAGTTTTCGGTACCTGAATTGATAAAGTCTACAGAGACGATAAAATGCAAAGGACTCTGGCCAAAGAAATGTGCTATACACACAGAATCACTGGGACAGTAGCGATACAACAGTGCCAAAGGGAGTAAGACAAGTTAGCACGTGTCCAACGACAGACGGAAATTGAACGCGTCACCTGTGGACTACACAAAAACACGCACAAGTGCCTAGAAACCTTGGCTGGTAAAAAACTAACAAATTACAACAATATCTAAATTGGGCATCAAACAGATTGCAGCCGAGGTGACAACCAAAAATGGTCAACTTCCTAGGGAATAGACTGATTTTGCTACATGCTTCCGGGTTATTTCCGTTGAGTATTTCCAAAGGTTCTCTATAGACCAGGTAAAAAATATCCTTGTACTGTCTTCAGAAGATGGCTGATCCAGTTTTCTAAAGTATGTCATAGTTTTGAAAGGCAGTAGCAAATGCATGAACAGGTGAGGAGATTACGGCAACGAATCATCGCGAACAACGACGCGCAACACTCAGGACAACATTTTGGGTTTAAAGGTTTTGACTACACAAAAAATATAAGATTGTCAGATTTGTTGTGATTCTGTTATTCTAGCCAACTCCCTGAAGGACATATATGCATGCGTCAAAAATCGTTACCAATCTATACCATCAAAACAGAATTTTGAGAATTCCCACCGTTTACGCGTAGATCACATTCTTTTATTTACTTCTCGGCTAACGAACCACTCCAAATCAGGGCAGCGGTTTAAGCAACTATTTCACTAATTGTCCATCCTCATAAAGTAAAAAGATTGGTTGCTTTCTTTAGCATAGAATTTTTCTATTCTACTTCGATCTTCGTTTGACCTAGTCAAGCAGGAACATTCAAGTGGCCTGGAGTCGGTTAAAGTGCCACATCTGTGTGCTAGTGTCGAGGATAAAACTCGCAGGTCGATAGCCACAAATTTGTCTGGATTGTTTATCTTTTCGGTGACCTTCACCTGCCTCGGCTTCTCTGACCGATTACACCCCAGTTCTTGAACGGGGTCAATGGGCTGTCGATGTATATGTGCTCCCCGGTCAGGATGTCATTCATCTGATTCCAGACAATTTGCTCGTATTTTCGGACCGAACATCACAAGATTCACGACTTGCGAACTCAGATAATCGGCTTAGAGGCACTGGCTGAACATGTCCTCCCAAGGATATTTTTCACCCGTTCATGACTGCACTGCTCAAAGGACTGATGCGACGCTAATTACGCAAGTGTACGATAACCGGTATTCGACAAAACTACAAAGCCAGTCTTGTGCCTCCCGCGTAAATTATTCATTTGTCCGTATGCTGCTTATATGTCTTATCCAATTGACCAGTATTCGTCCCTCTCACCCAAGGTCGGCTTAGGCCAAGTGACGAAGAAATGTCGACAATTCATAATCGTGGTTATTCTGTAATATCCTCAGGGAAGATCTCCCACTTAAACTGAATATACAAGTTATATATATATATATATATATATATATAGATGAGTCGGCTCTTATTAAAACTTGTTAGATGATAATCTGAGTTGAAATTCTAAACAGATAACGATTATTTTTGCTCCCGTAAGCTCTGCAGCATTTAGTAGCCTTCAACACATGTAGAAGCAAGAAATATTAGGCGATGCACACAGTAAAATTATTTGCCCCACTCCCAGCTGATGTGTAGACCACAGGGTTGGTATCGTTACTCCGCTGGTCAGAGTGAGTTCGAGGGCACATGCTCATTGCCTGCACGCGTCACTCAAATTGACAATAAGTGCACATGACCGAACTAGTTCGTAGCACCTAGGTCGATCAAATTTACGCACACAGAGGTGGAACAAGAAGAATGTACTTTGTACCGTGTCTTTTGCAAAAGTCGCTGCTTATTACACCAGTTAAACGATCACGCTAGAGCTTATAGAGACTAAAGTATCAATTTCAAGTTTGAAAGAGCTCAGGTCAAGCAAAATGTTTGAGAATAAAGTACGATTTGACTTCGGGTCAAAAAAGAACATCTCGGTTATCTGCTCTCTCTCTCTCTCTCTCTCTCTCTCTCTCCCCGTGTGTGTGTGTCTTAATCCTGACTGATTATTGCACGCTTCAGTTGATTTTAAAATCTTCTGAGTCAATGTCTGATTCAGAGAAAAACTAACCATGACACAGCCTACACTGCTCTTTCTGACATTCAAAGATTCTTAATCAACCTAAAGAAACTAATATGCACAAAAACGTGACCATGAACGCGACTAAGCACCGATATTTTGTCGATTAGTGCCTTAATCAAACCGTGATTTCCCAGGCCGATCGGGCTCACTTGTTTTAAAATGCTCTTGCTTAGAAGAACTAGGGATAAAAAAGAGGTAGATCGGTGGCAACGGTTGGGATGAATCTTTACTGTTCTAATCTGTAAAATTATTAATACATTGTCGTACAGTGCTACGGTTGGTAGATGTTTCAGTTTTCACGAGTAACGTTTCGCACTATTAGTCGATTTTCCAATACATTTCGAACCTAACTCCATTCTGGTTTGATTTACTCGATGGTAATAAAATAAAGGTTGAGCAAAAATTCATTCAGAGAATGGACGCTTCGCCTGTTCCTAAGTGACACAGTTAGAGTGCAATCTTAATTTTCACCCGCAAGATTCTCGCTCATCTCTCGTACACTCGGTCGCTCTTACTGTACCGGAAGTGTCACTCTAGCCTGAGTTATGCCAAATACGAGAAATCGAATTCCGAGACTAGTTATGGAATCAAACGACCGGTGAAAATGAGTAAAGCAGTTCATCTAAAAATGTTTAAACAATTCCCTTGAAGAAGCATCGTGACCAAATCGTTTATCGCACACCACCCATCGACTACTTCGATCTGGCTACCGGAAATAATACATACCAGAATTCATCATATTTTGTATTAACTATATTTGATTCGAATGTGAAAGGTTGTAGTATCCGAACTTGACTGAGAGCAGAATTCGCCGGCGTTCCAGCAACCTGGATTAATCTATCTCAGAGCTATTTTTACAATGGCCACAAACACTTAAATGACGTTCACTTTCATAATGAGCATTCCAAGACCGTCGATTGTCCAACGCACCCCAAACTAACTTCAGTTTCGGTGAGCTTATTATCTAGTTTTCTTTCTAAATTGTTCCACACAAGCCATTATTCAGCAGTGGACGTCGCTTCCGAGTCAACATTGACCGCTGCAGACTTATTGATAATAAGAACAAGAGCACGGGACTGTACTGCCAACTCCGTTCAATAGAAACGATGTGGAGGCGATGGACCTATTGCATTAAGATTTAGAATTCTACCTCGATTTAAATCTATTTAATTCGGTCCATTCCAGCTTTGTGCTTCTTCGAGTGAACAGCTGAATGACGGTATTAACGTTTTAGGTGAGACACTTGATAGCGAACCAGGTGTGAACATTCACAATTCTTGAGTTTGCACAAGCTTCACATCTAAAGCTTAAGAATACGAACTAATGTTAATCCCTTAGTCTGTTGGTAGAGGCACATGTTCAGCGGTACCACTGAAAGGAACGCAGAATTTTTCACATATAAATCACAGTTTATGTCATTCCATAGTCTGTAAAGTCTAAAGCTTGCCCTAACAGAGAAAAGCTGACTTACTTTAGACCAAACTTCGACTCTGCGCGCCATACAACCTTCCACCGTAAACCTCACATGCAAAGCAGCAGAGATTTGCAACTTACGGACTGCACGATGGACTATTCCGAATAAAAGTGAATCTAGTCACTTGTCACATGCGGTCTCACGACTGGCGTATCTGTTCCACGGAAATCACGATGATGCTGGAATGCTTAGAACAGACGAAAGATAAGCATAACGGATGTTAGAACACATCCTTCGTCGTCTGGGAAAGTCGGTGTCAGAAGACAAAACATGACGATTTCTGCGATTTCAGTCCACATTAGCTGATTACGCACCATCAACCAACTCCACATACTGCGACCCGACTTACCGACCTAAACACCTTTTGCTCTGTAATACTATAACCACCACTGCCATATATGCTACTAATAATAATACTGGTACTTTTGTTAGTAGTATTAGTATTAGTAGTCGGGTTAGCAGTAATGGTGCCAGCGAAAAGCAGTGCTGCTGCCACACTCGTTTATAGGATACTATTGATACAGCGTGGAAACCAAATCCTGCGAAGGCGGACCAGATAGACAATCATTCATTCGACTTTGCTGTCCTAGAGTGGAATCAACAAAATTTGCACCGTTAATTTCAGTACTTATTGATTTTCTCGTTTGAAAAAGAGAAAAATGGTATAGGGTTATAATCAGTCTACAATATCTCATCCCCAACCTATCTAGCCAGTACGATAATGACGTATTGATAACGCGTTCCTCGTGATCCAAGTGTAAAAATTATCCGATGAGACAGCAGCCCATGTTCATCCTTGTTCTTTTGTTATTCACTCAGGATTATTGTTATTGTTCTAAAGATTAATTTGTCCGTCACCACAAATCGGTGTGCTGCTGGTAACTGTATCTGTTACGTGATAATTACTCAAAACAAACACATTTCACAAGATGAGATTAGCAGTAAGTCCAGAGTACAGAAACACAGATCAACAAAATTTCCGAATGGTTGCTCTAAGAGAAAACAGGCAGTTGCTACCACAGCCACAAAACCTTGGAAGGTGTCTTTTGACCCCCTCGAACGAAATTAAAAGTGGAGTCGAATACTCGACTTCTGAATAGGAATAAAGCAACCGGTCCGAACGAACTTCCTCCAGTTCTTTTCAAACTGGGTGGAGAAGCCCTGATGAAATCAATTACCTCCAAGAATCTCGATATTTGGAACTAGGAACGTATTCCAGTATTGTGGGATAAGTTAGCGATTGTACCAATCTTCAAGAAGGGCACACGAAGTGACTGTAGCCATCATTGTGGGATTAATTTAATTCAGATAGTTACTAAGTTATTATATTCGATAATATTACATTGCTTGACACTAATTCTCGAGATTAACATCCGCGAGAAGCATGCCAGATTTTGTCCAGGCCAAGGTGCATCCACCAGATATTTACTCCTTGGCAGTTGTTCGACACGAGCCAAACAGCGCCACCCTACCTTAGTAGCCTTTTTTCGACCTAAAAGACGTCCTTGACTCAATCGACCGGACATCGCTATTGAGTATTTTCCACCAGAGTGGCACACCAGCGGAGTTCTCCAATTTGTTGAGTATCGTTCTTGCATACCTATAGTCGCGTGCGAGTATACGGTGAAATATGAAGTTCATTGAAGATGTCTATCGATGTTTGACAAGAGTGCCCCATCTCTCCATGCCTGTTTAACTTCGTCATCAGCGAAGTAATGGGGAGTGCTTTAGAAGGTCTCCAGAATGTTGGTTTCGAGTTGGCAACTGAGGAGGAGTTTTGACCTAAATTAAGCAAATTGCATCGTGTCCCTGTTCAAAACTACGGGTCATGTACGGAGTACACTTAACATACTGTGATGCTCACGAGTGAGCGTGCTGCTACCTTCTCATATTCCTACTGCATTTCGGTTTTACTGTGGCACAGATTCTAGTGCTCCTAATACGAATATGGTGCAACACATTGCACGTTGTGTTGAATTTCCGATTTCATACTTGACCGCGCTGGATTCTCGCATTCCCCAACGTGTAATTTCACATTTGCCGTCTCGCACGAAACTTCCGTGTTGCATTCCACCGAATTAGAAGCATTGGATACTGATTGCACCTACGCAGAATGTGAGGATCACTTCGAACGATTTGAAACCTGGTTTCTTGCCAAAAATAACTTGACTGCTGAAAAGACGACGACGATTTTTTTTACATTTCACTGGGAAAGAAGTTGATGCTTTAGTGAAAAACTTGGTTTTTACGGGAACTCCAGTGAAGCTCTCATACGAAGGGCTGCAAACACTACTTTAATGTAATTGTAGAACTATGAATTTTGTTTCCGCTAAGATGGTAAGATCTAATACATTGGTTCGTACATAAAATTAATCCGTTGGAGAATTCATCCGTTAGCTCTTGATTCAAGCCTCAGAATGTGACTGCAGAGAGCCGGTATGTGATCAACTTTGAGAACGTTTAGGTGTTGAAATAAACATGTCAGAACTTCAGCAAAAAAGCACTGCTTCTTCGAGACCAGGTTTCTCAGAATGCACGCAAAGTTTGCTGGCCATACCAGGATGTCAACGCAGCGACAACTTCCGCAGCTGATCAGATCTGGTTCAGTTTTCCCAACCCAAAAGACCAATCTAAATAAAAACAGCAAACATTCAAGACTGCAAGCAGTTATTGTACGAATTCTGTAAGTGCAAGGAGGTCAGTAATTTGGCAAAATTCACACCAGACGCAACTCGGCGAACGCGTTCCATAAGGATAGTTGTGTTCTCGATTTTCTTGTCTATATTCACAATCGTATTGCTGTTTCTGTGGCAAGATCGGCCGTGCATAACGGTTCTGTCGTTCCCGTGAAATTTTCCGAATTGCCGTTGACTCGTGCTCAAACCAGGATGAATTATCTACATTCTGTTTGTTCCTTCTACGTGATAAATCACATCACCTAATGGAGAGATTGCCTACATCCGGGTTGCATTTCTCACTCTTTTATTGCTGATACCCTAGCCAGCCCAATTTGGGTTAACAGTGTTCTAAAATGCTAGATCCATAGTTGGGTCATGATGCGCTTGCAATTCATAAAAAGATGAATGGCTCAGACGTGCTGACCAAAAGTGCATCCTCACTTTTGCCTGAGGAGGTGATACAAGTATGGGTTCCCTCATTAACCAATGATATTAATCGGAACCATCATGGCCGATTTCCATCGCACCGTGGGATTAGTGGAATGGTGAAATTATTCGTGTTGTCGTAAACCAACTTGGAGTTTTGATGGGCGCCTAAACTCAACCTATAGCACGGTTGTGTTTGCTAACCGAGGATGCAAGGATGACAGCAGAATTGTCTCGCAAATGATCATGATGGTAAAAAATTAGTTGACTACCAAGATGCCTACTACTAACATCAGTTGTGTGTTGTTAGTAGTTAAAATAGAAATGCAACACAAATTCGCAATGGATCGCGGTAGGTGCGCCAGTGTTTTCGGCTCTTCATACAATGTATCACAAATTTCTGTACCATAGAACTATCAAACGGCCCGCTACACAATTAACCTGCCACTGAATTTTGCGGCATACTACGTGGCAGACAATGTTGCCGCCGCAACGCTTCCAGAAGCCTACAAGTTTCGTCCCGAGTTCACTTCCCAGTTGGGGCGCGGTGGATATGCACTGCTGATGATTCGTCACAAGGATGAAACAGTTGTACAGTGCTTCCATGCTTTCTTAATGGTGGGTTGACCGATGATATCACATGGTGAACCATTTCATTGAAAAAAATCAATCCTCCACTATAGACGTATACCAAGTTTATAATGCTTAGTCAAATTGAAGATGGAAGATTTTATTAGAATGGTATTTTCCAAGGCCTAATAACTTCTAATTCTGTGTCACCTTTACCCTTTATATGACTGCGAACGTTCCCTCGGAAAACTGCCTGTACAGGCAGTACTCAGCGAATTACTTGCAAGGTTGACCTGCTCGCCCTTCATACTGTAGATCGTATTAGGCAACATGTAAAATCACTTGAAAATGTATGTTGGCTGTAACTCAGGTTAATGTTTTTCATGGAGTTCTGATGGCTGAGTTTGGCATTCAGGCAGCAAACATTTTGTCACCAGTCGAGGCGATATCGTCAATCTGAGTGGTACTTGATTTTAGATTCGGGGCCCTCCATTTTTAGACTGAATGGTCGTCGTAAATTGGGTGTGAATGTTTCCTTACTTGCAGTTCAGTATGATTTACCTGACGTCCGCAGGCTTAGTTGTAAGTGCTCAAAACCTATTGCCCCAATGAATATGACTGCTGTCAAACTGGAAGTTTTCGGCGATTCTTCATTTTTGAATGGGCATATTAAACCCTCCGATCTACGGAACCAGTCCCTTAGATCATACAAACCACTCGGGAAACGAGACTGATTACGCCCGTTGAATTCTCCAACTGACCCACTCCTATTGTAACCCCGATGAGGGTGGATGATAAAACCCTACAAATCTATAGCGTCTATCAGTTTACTAGAAACAGTTTACTACGATGAACATGTTCACTGAAGAACCAGAAAACATTTTTTGTTGATTAGTCGATTAAAAGGTATTTTTGAAGATCCTTCCGAAAGGGGCTTATTTACAAATTCTGTTTCATTGTGTATCCAGTTTGACGACATTTATAAATACTAAATTGGCCTCTACGTGTGTCCTCAGCAATTCTCCAGCAGTCTGTCCATCCAGTCGTTGCCGGTCTTGGTGGTATTGAGTTCTATCAGAATGATGTAGTGAACCAAGCCCCCTCTAAAGAGCTGCATAATTCTCGTCTATACCATCTACTCGTAAAGTTCATTCTGGTAAATTATTTGTCAACCTCCAGAAATGTTTATACTGTTGGTCACTTCTCGTATCTTGGATATAAAATCAGTGCTGCTGGAATTTCACGTACTGTCACACTTAATTGATGTTCCTTCCGCCGATGGTGTTCCTGCACTTCGTTACATTTTAGCTGTGTACCAGTATTATTCTCTACTTATCCCAAACTTCTCACAGAAATCCAGTTGTTTGTTTGACATTCTTTCCGACTCCTTTTCTTCACGGTTTTCTTTTCATGAAAGATGCTGCAAGATCTTTCAACTTTTCTTCAGTCAGGGATTGTTCTTAAACCTCTTTCGCCAAATTATCCTCCGGTTGTTGTTGCTGATGCTTCTGGAACAAAATGGGCTGTCTGTCTAGAAGACTGGCGCAGACCGAAAGGTGATATTCTCAAGCACAAAGGAAAGCATTAGCCACGTATTGAGCAGTCAAATGCTTGCATAAGCATTAAAGATTTGCATCACCCCATACTGTCCCAGGCAAAATCCTGGGCCTTAGTGGTTCCGCAAGGGAGCATTACACTGACCTCCTGTGACTATAGTATCATTCATGTAAATGCATAAAATTCTCGTCTCGAAATGCTCAACTTTCTATATCCTCCTGGACATCAGATTGCCTATTTCTACAACCACTTTCCATGCAGCTAGAAGACGTAAGCCAAAATGCTTTGGATCCGTTATTTCTGCATTTGCTATGGATGGAACAGAAATGAGCAGCAACGATTTCCAGCAATCATGGCTTGGTGGTAGAATCTTTCAGTGACCCCAAGATGGCCTGCTCTGTCTCAATGACGGTGTTGTAGTTCCTCCGAATTTGCAGTTAGGCATACGTTGACAAAATGGAGTCCTTGACCCCGAAAATTTCCAGGTGTCAGAATTAAATGAGGACATTGTTAGAATAACAGAGTAATGTAAGACATGCTTGCACAAGCAATATTCAGAACTTTAAAAGTGGTTTACTTGATCACTTTCTTGTGAATCTTGGCAGACGTATTTTTGAAAACCCCACGCAAACCTGATTACACAGAAAAAGCATTTTGTAAGGTATTCAGTAAAGACAGTGTTCCTCTTGCATTGTTGCTGAAATTAGCATTACTGTTTCTGCTAAACCACCCAACGATTGGTTGAAATGACGTGGTTGTTGTCACTTTTACACTTTGTCCAGTCATCCTCAGTCTAATTTACTACCGGACAAGTTTGTGCCCACTCTCAAATGTGTTATTCATTTTGTTAGTCCTTCTCTATTTGTTGAACTTGATTCTGTGGCTGTTAAATTTTTCTTGCAGTACCGCAGTGCTAACCGATGCGCTAAGGGCCAAGGTTTACCACAGGTATCTAAGTCACGTGCTAGTTTCGCTTGTATTTCTTTCGTTGATTTTACCATTTTTAAGGACAATGACCCTCGACCTTCCCGCGCTGTCAAGCTGCTAGTCAAAGGCACAAGATCTATACGTTAATGCCCTTGCTACAGTTTTCTATATTCCTCCTCTTCGAATCGCTTCTACTATGCGCCACCTCTTGCCGTGGTTTGCCCGAGCGTTTGTTGTTGCATCGGTGCTTTTTCGGCACCACAAAATATAAAGTACATTGCTTGCATCCAGCTGTTGAATCGAGTCTTCTCTATTCTGTCGATTGGAGGAATGTTGTCAACTGTTGCTTAAGAAGCCGAAAGAACACTCGTTCGGGGTCGCATTCAGGATGTCTCAAACTTTTAACCACTTATAATACCAATTCAGATAACAAAAATCGGCGAGAACCAAATATAATCCAAGAATTACTAAGTGTCACTGCAGACTTCACAGTTCGAAGAGCTGAAATATTACACGCTATCCCTAGGGAAGATTGCAGATATCTAGAGCGAAATTCAACTTGTGGCGATTGTCTTACACATGGATGAGTCTGCTACGAACTCTTGATATTGGTGCCGTACTTCTTTGTTGCTATGGGGAAAATAATACGGATATACTGGGATACATTGCGAGTTTTGTTCTTTTTCTGATTCCATGCTTGACTCTCCTGGACTCACACTCCAATACACACACTAGCACTCAGGCTCCCGAGGTGTGTAGCTCGGCTTGGCATATGTTGTACACCTTCAGAGCGTAAATTGTTGTTACAAAACTGGACTAAAGCATTCCATAACTTGATACCAAATGGAGAAGAACAAACGTTTGTCGACCGTTCCAGTTACCTTAACAGCTGCGTGACTGAGAATAGTGACACGGCACTGGAGGTAAGCATGCCCATATCTAAGGCATAAGCTAGACTGAAGCAGTTATGACGTCAGCTTGATAATTCACTTAAGTTGAAATGTCTTGTGTACTGCGCCGTAGTGCTCTCAGTTCTGTTGTGTAGCTGCGAGACATGAAGTTTGTCTGCGGAAGATGTCCATCGCCCGGAGGTTTTCGATCATCGATATCTACATAGTCTTCTGCCAGGATTGGATAAAGTGGCCCCAAGGATAGTTTGCAGATTAGGATTTTGGTATCAGGTGCTGGTTCCGAGTGTACCCTTTTTCGGTGCGTGAAGCTTAGCAGGCTTTATTGATTAGGACGTTTGTTGCTTGCGACAAACATTCGTCTATCAGACAGTGCTCCATTTTCCTTCTCCCTCCACGGAGTGCAGAAGAGAAGCCTTTTGCAGGTAGGCAGATGACGTGGGAACGTGAAATGAAAAATGTTCAGTGAACTTAGATAAAGTGGGTGTTGCACCTAGCCGTAGTTTCACTATGAAAGATCCCTCGACTGGCTGGCTGGAGAAAATTAGTTATTTGGGAGTAAACCACCAACAGCGGCGATATTGTTGTCATTCCAAGTTAAATCAGAATTAATAAAACAAACGCTTCTGTGCAATTGTACTGTTTTCCTTGTGTTGGGTACTAAAGCAATCTTTAGCTCTCTCGTCTTCATGGATCCACAAACCTTTCTTCTTGCTTGCTCATCCTTCTCATTGCAACGTAACTCTAGAGAAATGCAGCGGTCATTGGAGCTTCCTTTGTTGTTTAGCCCTGATAAATGATGATGATGTTCCTTGGCTACTGAAATTTTTGCTAGTAGTTATATTGCAAATACATGTTTTAAAGTTGCCGCTAGCCGAAGCATTGTCTGCCGTTGGCATCCACGAGATTTGGCTCAAAGCCGTTTTGCGTATTACAAGGACTTGTAAAAGCTTGCTTTAGGTTAGTGGGTATTCTGATAAATACTTTTCACTTGAGTGTCCACCCTAAAATTGACCGTATTGTTAACCGAAAGCGTAATTACTCAACCATAATTTAATTTAATGTGTAATATGTAAAGATGAACCCAATTTCAAGTGTACTAACGCAGTAGAATTCGTCACTCAGAGGGCAAACATTGGTGCTTTTCGCAAAAGCATCAACTGCGTACTCCCAGCTCATCGGTTTGCGAAGTTGTGATGGACTAGCCATAGTTTTGCTGCGAAAAACATACAGGAATTTTACACATTCAAGCATTTTGCACAGAAACATGCAGAGACTGTGCAAACAGGGGAAGCCGCAGTAGAAAATGTACAGTAATGCATAAATTAAGGAGTTTTTCTTCTCAGGACTTTGGTTTTATAAATCCAGGAGACGGATATTACACTCTTATTCGTGCATCTGACGGAATCATGGATTAGTTCGATTTGGGAACCTGAATGCATGCCATTCATTTTGTACCTTAGAACAGAAACATCCTGGACATTTTTCATCAGGCACAGTCATAAGACGGTGCCTGCTTTACAACAGGCTAGTTGGATTTATTTGTAACCAACGACTGCATCTGGCTTTCTTCCCCTGGTTAAAGTAATTGCAGGTTAGTGAATGCAATCTCCGCAAGACGGGCTTGCGCTTGGGAGGGTTATGATGCCAAATATGAAATTAAAGAGGCAAGAAACATTAAACATCAGCCATATGGGCTACTCATTAACCGAATGATCTAAGAAGACAGAAACACTGGGTGATTGATTTCTCAATACCTGAATATACAGGCAGACTTTCAGAATAACATTGTCAGAGAATAATGAGTTTGAAGATAGTCCTTAATCTCTTTCCATATCTGCTTCGTTTCAGGGGACCTCAAAAATAACTCATGCTGCTAACTCCCGAAAATCTTAAACAAACTTCTGATGTTGATACGAGCAATTTACACTTTAACATTTTGCGAAAAGTCTGATTACACTTTCTCCTTCAAGCAAAATCACACTAGCTCAGATAACCTTCCAGATTATTTCTGAGAGTACATTTCTATTTGCTGACCATTACGGATTTCATTTGCAGATGATTATAAGGCAACGAGCAGTGGGTTTTGTTTTAAGATTCTGGAAAGACATCTTTTGGGGTGAAAGATGTCCGTCGATTTTGAGTTGATTTCACATTTTTGACTTTCTCACTTGATTATTCTGCCCTGTGAAACTCACTTTAAAGTGCTTCAAAATGTTTGCGAAATCAGACAACTGGCAGTCAAAATTGGTGCGGCTTGGGATTTAATTTTCATAGGCCATCGAACGATAGTAACTCAGGCACTTCAGCCGGTACGTGAGTACGAAATCATCATCTTGATGGAGTCGTCAAATTAGGTCTCAACAATTGCAATTGCATTAAAGGATGATGCAAAACGCCCTAAGTTTGCTATTTGTCATTTCACTTTGAACAAATGCGTAATTCAGCGCATGCCACTAATTATTCTCGTATGCGACAAGCCAAAGGCTTCCATGTTTCCTCACAATTAAAATAGCGATATTCATGTGAGCAACACATTTAACAGAAACGATTTTTCGTTTTTACGACCGAATTATAAGGCGACGACGAGACCAGGTAGTGCTGAAGGAGACAGAAATTCAATTATTCGCAAGCAGAGCAGTTAAAATTCTGTTTCCCATTTGGGGGAGACCAGTTGAAAATTTTGCGCTCGGATAAACTAAAGTCCCAACGATGTAGCTTCGAAGGGCAAACAGAAGTCCTAGCGGAAAGTTTCTATTATTAGTGAGTTGCTCAGATACGTCAGGAAAGCAGTTTGCCCGATCAAACTTGGCCAGCTCCCAGTTGCTGCACTACTCCTTTTTCGAGAGGAACTGTGGGACTCACCGTTCGATACAGCTCAGGGCCTAGTACGATCCCAGCCGGCCCTCCGAAATTGCTGTTAAAAGAAACAATGATGACAGTGATGAACAAATGCAAAATCCTATGACATTTCTTATATGACTCTCCATGTTTGTCCACGAGTAATGGTCAACAAGTAGCAGAAAAAAATATGTAGTGAGTAGATGACTGCGGCTAAAATAGGAACCAAAGAGATGCACTGGATACATCAGAGCAACATATCACAGTCAAATGGTTTTCTTGTCTTCAAAACATTTTACTTGTCTAAGCTTTCCAACTAATCTTTAATGATTCAAGACAAACCTTGTCGCTTGGATCAAAGAACAAACCGGCCAGATCGCGCTGTACTGAGTGGTATTGCTTTGGGATAGACGGCAACACAGGCATGGTGGAGGCGGTGTCACGTGGAATATCGCTAGAGCTTGATGAGGCCGTTGTCGAGTTATCTAAGTAAGCGACCTTTAGGTGGTCAGCAAATGCGGTCTCGAGCTTCGCATTTCTTTCAATAATATAAAAGCAATCACATCTCTGCATTACTCTAAAGGGCATTTTGCATGGGCAAAGTAATGATGTTTTAATGCTGTCCACAGGTACAAAAAGGTAGTCATACTTTTACAACTTCGAAGGTAAACAAGAAGATCGGGATTGCACCCTTAGTAAATGCAACTGCAGTGTATTCGTAAACAGCTGCGATTCGAATTGTGCTTCACGATTGGTTGTCACCGCGACAGGACAACCATGCAAAGGAATCCACCTTCCCCTGAACACCGGTACTATAGTTTCGGTTTCAACAGTCGCAATAGTAATTGTTTGTGGCCAGCGGGTCGTTCGGCTAACGATGGTGAGGAGAAGTCTAAATCCTCTACAGGGACTGAACGTACCGAGGATATTTAGGTAGGTATGTTGAAGACAGTCTACTTCTATTGCAAACTGACTATTTGGAGCCGTCATGTGCCCGTTGACCTTAATTCGTCGGCACTGAAACCACATACGAGCCCACTGAAAAAAACTGTGCATACCGGGCCAAGGGAATCATTCGGCCACCGATTTCGTCGTTCCTCGGATACCGGGGTGAGCTAAACAATGGAGCGCGGCGAAGATTACTGGGTGCCACGACAGGAGGACGACAGGCCGCGGGAGAGATAATATTGTGCCACACATTATGGAGCTAGAGGACGTGGCCAACGAAAGCTTGGTGGTGGGAGTGATGCATTCTGATCAACACTTCACGTCTAATTCAGATTGTTGGGCTGCAACCAACGCCTCGAGATCTATTATTTCTGGTTGATCAGCAAGTGCATTCACACACGATAAATCATCCGCCACGGCATTAGCCTCTGCTGATGTTTCTACCGGGCTGAACTTGGCGTTTTTAGTCAGGTCTGTCAGGAATGCAACAAGTTAGCGTCTTGAGGAATAAAATGACAATAGCAGCTAGCTATACCGTTAAATGGACCAACTGCCGGAAGCTAGGCGCATTGCTTGCAATTTCTTCTGTAGCACAGACACCTCGCAGGTTGACCGTGTGACCTAAATTCTCTGCTGTGGTTTCACTAAAAATGTTTACAAACGATCAAAATGTCGTCGATATATGCGAGAACAAAACGAAAGCGTTCACTTACCTGGTCTCTGAAAGGTTTGGACAACATTAATCAAACCAAACGAACGTCGTAACAATTCACACAGACCGGAGGGTGTTGCTGTCCATACATTATGTGTAACATCTTCAACTGTAGATGGCTGGTGTTATGAGCTTAGCAGATTCATTTTCCAGGACAACCGAGCACCCTTCACGTTGGTCGCGATACCTCGAATGTATAGAACAGGATGTCTGTTCCAAACAGCGGCACAGTTGAGGTTGTGTAATTCCTGCAGTGCCTCCAGCGTCCCGACATCATTGAGACCCCATGTAGTGGGGAAGCCTATGGACCACTAGATGCGCTCAAGTTCTGCTTGCTCAGTTTCAAACTTAACGGGTGCAGTTCGAAGAGCTTTAGCATAGACATGCGGACAAGAAATGCCATTGCCATAGCCAAAGCTGCTCGTTACGCTGCTACTGTCGCTGGGCCAAGAACCTGAAGGGATTAGTAGAAGACTTTACCGAATACTCGCGGGCCAACAGGTCTATGGGAGATGGGGACAATGCGTGTGGTGTTTACCGGAACACCGATCACTGACAGCCTCGTAAAAAGATCAACAAGGCATCCATACCTGAAACCTAATAAAATGCCAGGGCGGTGCAAAAATCAGCAACATGCACAGCATTTTAAAGATCTGCATCCAGGAAATCCCAGCGCAGAATACCAAGCAGACCAAGACCTAACATCTTTGATATGTTTCCGTAAGCAAATATCGATGTAGCGTTAGCGGTAAGCTAGCTAGATAATTGGCAGTTGTTCAAAGACTGGCCTTTAGACGAGAGTGCGCGGTCTTCCGTACCTTATCAACTAAGCGGCGCGTACCGGGGTTGCAGTCCGCAGCACAGAATAGACCACAGTTTCGTCAGTGACGTCGACCCCCGGTAAGCGCCGACGATACCGTTTCCATGGTCAAATGGTAACATGGAACAGGATGGAGTATGATTGCCTGCCTTGGGTGGGAAACGTTGGTTGTATCAACTTATATTGCTGGCAATTGGGGATGGAAGTTAAATTCCAATGCGGCTTCTATGGGATGACCTGTCGCAGCGAGATGTTTGTTGAGGACCCAGAATCATCTTTAGTTTCTCTGAATTCTCAGCCAACTTGTGATGTTGTTAATAGCAGTAGATTTATCGAACAGTTTGAGAAGCATGCTTGATTTCGTGACCAGACGCTACAGGATGATTATAAATTGAAAGAGAGACAATGGCCTAGAAGTTATAATTATAACAGTGATGGTAATTTTCCTGAAGTATGCCCAGTAGCAAGCAGAATGCATGACCACAGACTGAAACGAGACCAGCAGTGCAAAAAAAGATTCATTTAGTCGAAAGAAACAGATAAATTTTGGAGAAAATGATAGGGGACTGTGGGCGCCAAAGTAGGGCGTTACGAACAATGCTGCACCATTTCCAAACTAAGAGTCAATGGGACTGTGCTAGCAGCCATGAAAGCCATAGTTCGTGTGGGTCACAATTGGTGCAAAGCAACGGGTACAAACGGATAAATACCAGGTTGGTAGAAAAGTGTGAAAATTTCGCCAGTCAGGTGCTTACCAAATATAAATGGAAAGGAGTGGAACGAAAAGTCGCATGTGGAAAACCTCTGTTAACGTTTCGAATTTTGCGGCAATCATTTGAAAACAAGAGAAAATCATTCGTATCTGTTTGTGCACACGAGAACTGCTAGCCAAATTAGTTTGATTTATTGCAAAATCATGGAAGGTCACCATTTTTTGCAATTGTCAACAGCACTCTTGGCCAACGAGGACAAAAGAGGAGACTGCAGACACATTGCAAATAAGCGGTTGTCAGCATAATTCTGACAGCGGAGAAAGCGATTGCGATGGAACTATATACGTTTTCGTAAACGTCGTCTCGCTTTCCTCTAGATAAGTGAAAATGAGACAGACTGAACAAGCCGGGTTAACGCGCGTAGATAAACACCGATCAGAAAACAAAGGAAAAATGTGCACGAGGGAGAGTTCGGTTTCTGCGATAGATGCTTACGATTCGATGTCTCTTTGTGAATTGGAACATGAGGGTTTTGATGAAGATGACTTGATGAGAGGGATTTGTTTGTGCTAAATAGTCAGCAAAATTATTGGCGAGGTTCAGTTGAAGCGCATTTACGCGTTGGCACTTTGTTGACGCGATTTGGGTGCTGGGTGAGGAAATCGCGCAGTGATCGAATGCGCCTAGACGACTACCTCCCAGGTACCCACGCCAATGAGGAACCTCCATTTGCAGTGCCAATGCAAGTACTCCAGGGAAGTGACAGCTTAGAAAAGACAGGAGATCGGAACACCCTGGAGACCGTGCCGCCAGCAGATTGCGGTGGGCCTGAATGTCTTCCAGAGGCGAAACAAATCCCAGTCTGTCCAAAATGGCATTACATTTATGTTTATGTTTATGACGATCATCATGTATCAGAGGCACGATAAGGATTTAATGGTCTGGCAGTGGTTGGTAGGTGAACCTTAGTCTGTGAGGCAAAATTCATAGGTGGATGAAAAAGAAGCAGTACATCTCAAGACGGAGAATATGTATATTTGAAGGTCTAGGTCAAATAGTTTAATTTTTGCACCCAACTCTGGGCGCAAGGACTAATGGGTGAAATCGACCCGCGTGAAACTGAAGTTTATTGAGGGAAAGAGGCAGCAACTGCTTTGTCAGGTTTGAGAAAGATATTAGGGCATCAAAATTCCACATGTTTCACGGCGAACATAAGGCAGATGAGTATTACCGGTGGATTGTGTGAATATAAAGCGGATTACTGATGACGAGGAGACTTAGTCTGATAAGGTGGGTAAGGGAGAGGCTGCATTGGAATAGGAACTGAACTGAAAACAAGAGCATCAAAAATGTACACGTGTAAGGGAGAGGTGGGAAGTACAGTTGTACTAAATTAATGATGTGTTCAGTACGCGTAGTTGAGGCGAGGGTATTAATCATGATTTACAATACTCAGCGACTGGTGAGCTGGGGTTAGCAAACACTTGTCAGGACATCTATTTCAGCTGGCCATTTCAATTAGACAAATACATTCTACCAGTATTTCGGATCAGATTCCAATGCCTCTGTCTCAGGAACGTTTGTATCAGTCAACATTAGGACACTGTGGACCGTTAACTGACGGATCAGATTGCGTTTGGAGGTGCTGTACGTTGGTCGGTTACCTAAGGAATTACGAAGTTTAATTCATTGCCCAAATTATTTTACTGGGAAGAACTACGATTTCAAAAAGTTTCCGGAATTTGTTACTAGGACGCGAAATCCTGGGTGCAGAAATGCTTTTGGAGAGGGTGAAAGCATTTCAAAATAGTGTGCAAAATTTTATGTATGATGATGGAACTGTTTACAGAGAAAGCTAGGACTGATACTTATGGTTCTAGTTTCACAGCATTGCACTGGGAAGGCCAAGAGCGCGCTTGGTGAATGTTTGCTGGACGTTCTACAGAGCTATGTTGTCAGATGTACAATAATTAGTAAAAGCAAAGAAACATCATTCCAGCCAGAAACTCACGTGGAAAATGCAGGACAGGATTTTGTTTTCATAAAGCAAAGGAGACCAGTTATAGAGTACGAAACTAATTTTTTTGCTTTACAAAGTAGGAGAATATATTTTCAGAAAAATTAAGGTAAAGAAGTCGGGCAAACCAAGACCACTTACTGAGGAGGAAAGAGAAATCGGAAAAGTTGGGTGTGTAACCCATGGCTGAGGAAGTTCCTCCAAAAAATACCTTTTTTACTAGAATTCGTTATATCACTGCCAAAAAAATGAATTTGGTGTTTTATATTTCAGATTCGTTTGTGCATGTATATTGATTAAATTTATAATCAAATGACCTAGAATTTACGAAACGAATGTGTTTTGGTTTCTGGATTCAAATTTGTCTGCACATTGCTAAAGGGTTTTTTAAGGGAAGCAGGTTAATAGAGAAACAGCACGAAGCAGCCTTTGCTAGCGGAGGATTCCATCTTTTAAATTTTCTACCGATCTTGGACGTCCGATAACTCCTGTCGTTTATTTTAAATGTCGTTGTTCAAATCGTCTAAAGGGAATTCATAAAAAATTTCTATGCCGTCGATAAACATGAAGGGAGTTCTATGGCGTAATATATGGGATATGTCAGTGATATACATCAAGCAACAGAACGCGCGAGGCACCTTGGATCGCCACTGGGATAGGTTGTGAGACCATTAATTCCCTGGAACTCTTGCGCTGCCTGTCTGACACCTTCTAATCTGTAAGCGGATAACTTGGCTAGAAGTCCTAAATGAAAAACACCAATAAAGGCTTCAGTACTGTCCGGGAAGATAACTGCTGAACATTTCCTGTTATCGACAGTTTCAGTGCTTCAGTTAAAAAGCCAGTTGACAGGTAGCACATAGCGGTTTTTCAACGAAGTACCGACTTTCATGAATGCGATTTTGCGGAAAATAATTACTCCGACAGATGTTTCCTAACCAGTCATTTAGATATCTTAAAAAACACTTATTTGTGGTTATAAAGAAATTATAGTGGATCATGTGAAGGGCCCGTTTGGTGTCTTCGCATTGAAACAGTGATCTTCCACTGAGACGGAAAAAATATCATATCTTAAAGATAAGTTATAAATGTTTATTGATGTCGTATTGTATTGTATTGTATGGACATTTGCGTACAATAAACAATATCGCGTTTCAGTCAACATATGTGGGAGTAAAAAGAAAATGAGAAAAACAATAAATAAACCATAAAAATATATACTCATCACCTCATGAAAGTTATAGACCCCACTATATGTTGCTCAGGAATTCGACCGAAACCCGTTCACGATTTGTCAAAATGAGTGTTAAATGGGGAAGAGTGGAGTTCCTATAGATATCCGTTCTAAGGGTTATGGAACAAAAAGCGGATCGTGTTGAAATATGAGAGCGGCACTTTGAAAGATCGTTGTTCAGAGGATGCGTGGGATCAAAAAGAATTTTGTGAGCAAATTTCTCACATGCTGATAAGTGCCAATCACACAGATTTAGGG
>LUCM01000942.1:146005-168120 GCA_008360955.1 Fasciolopsis buskii | reverse complement strand
CTGATATTTCACTGAAGTTGAAAGGTCGTGTGTACTGTGCTGCAGTGCGTTCAGGTCTGTTGTACGGTTGCGAGACGTGGAGTATGCGTATGGGCGATGTTCGTCGGTTGGAGGTTTTCGACAACCGATGTTTACGTAGTATGGCTAGGATTTGATGGAGTGATCGGGTGAGTAATATTGAGGTTAGGAATCTGGTATTGGGTGCCACTTCTGAGAATAGCTTGTTTCAGCGTATGAAACTTAGTAGACTACGCTAGTCGGGTCACGTGTTGCGTATAACGAACACTCGTCTACCATGTCGTGCCTTATTTTGTATTCATCCTAATGAATGGAAGAAGCCATGTGGAGGCCAACAGATGACGTGGCAACGTGAGATAAGGAAATGTACTGCGCACTTAGGTAGGGTTTTGGCCTGTCATTGTTCGTCATTGTGCTTTGACTGTCGCTCAATGGCTTTTAACCATCGTGAAGTTTCGTAGCTTTATTTCGGTACCTTCTATCCATCGTTTGGTAACCACGGCATGGCACAGGTTTTTCTGCCGTTTAACGGTCAAACTTTGCGGTATGTGAGCCTTCTCATCGGTTCAAAAGCCGAACAGTGCTGGTTTGCTGTAAAACTTTGCAGTTTTGCTGCGTCGTTTGGTAATACAGCTACAACGAAACGTTTAAAGGCACTGCAGGTTTGCATACAAGCAATACGTGTTGAACCGAGCGTGGTAAAAATCCGGTGGACGTTTGTTGGCTAGATGAAGGTGTTGCGTGAACTATGAGTGCACTTTCAGTCATCTCGGCAGCTGCTTTGTGACTGAGTAGTAACGCTTTTCTGACATTCGCATACCGCATAACCTCACATCCCATGTACACTATTATAACTTGATAACTTATGTTGAATCATATTATCGGACGAGCGCCCAGCGAAGAAGGATTTCTTTAGTCACTGTCGTGATTGCAACACAAATCGAAATACTTAGTGCCGCGCTAGCCACGGCACAATTCGAAAACAGTGCAAGCGAAGAAAAAAGAAACAGTATGGAATCCACCACACATATAAGATTTCCACGACTACTCCGTCATTCGTTGCCTACCGTAATCTGTAGCTCTTTTGTAAATGTTGTACTACCAAGCTGCCCAAATCGGAATAGGGAATTATCACAAGGGTTCCTGTGCTGAGCTGCTAATCAGGGAATTTAGTCGTCAAGACAACATCGCGGGACCGGACTTTCGCTAACTGTTGAAATCTGTTGGCTGGAAGTTCTGTTCACAAGCCTTTTGACCGTTCCAATTCAGGGACTCAGTAATCCAAAGATCTTTAGTTGATCGTGACAGTCAATAAGCCGACTCGAATGTGTTCTAATCCCGGCGATAATTTGTCTCCCGAGATTTAGAAATTACAAAATATACTGTCAGTTCGTTGTTGCCTCCCAAAATTTTATCTGATTTGTTCTCAATTCGTTGCTTTTTCATTATTTTTTCCGCAATTATCAATCGTTTGTCTCGGGTTCGCGTCCCAGTTCGGGCGCGGTGGGTATACACTGCTAATGATTCCTGACAAGAACGAAACAGCTATACATGGTTTCTCAATGGCTACTTTAGTGTTGACATCACACGATGAATTATTTCATGAATTATTTGTCTAGTTCGTCGTATATCTCCTACTCGTAAATGTGATGACCCTATATGTTGTCAGTGCCGGTATACCATCTATCGTTATTCGGAGTCGGATACCTTTCTCATCTACGAGTTCTTTTTCAGAAAATCTGTAAGAGATTTTCGGGTTTTGTTTTTCTTAGTCGTATCCAGGGCATGTGGCTATGATTTTACGCTATCATCCGTATCTCTATGCGTGACCCCAACACACTCCTTTTAGTAATTGGTACCCCTTAACAAAATTAAGGGTTCACACGTTGGGTCTGACCAACTAGACGGCATTGCAATATGTTGGAACTTCGTGACGTTTGTAACATGATGCCGGGTACGCGCGATTAAATTCCATTAAGATAAGGTAGGTACGTGTCTATGTTTCTTAGTGATCTCGTGGCTCGTGTAATAAGAATTCTTGTGCTGCGCCACATTGTTAAAGTTAGCTATAAAAATTACTGTCCACTCCCATAGAAATATGACTGGATTCATAGCTTGGTAATTTGGTATGGGTCACTCACGTTTATGTCGGAAGTGACCGATGATGAAGCTTTCAATTTTGCTCACAAGCGGCATAGTCAGGCTTGCATAGTGACTGAAGTTATCTTTTCATATCTTTTCCGACTAGAAGTTGCATCCTGTCCCCGTTCGGTTTGTCTGGTCTTTGGCCGTATTCGTCTTATGCGTCTAGACACCAGACTGTCACGTCTAGTGCATAAATTCATAGCTATGGCGCCCATTCGAGTAAAAGTGTATATCGGATTTCATTGCTCGATGGCTACGGAAACCCTAATATGACCCAAAGTTACCAATGACCTTCGTATCTAAGCGGTTCATAAGCGGAACACACTGGTGGTCGTGTGCCGCATACGATTTTGAGTCTATTGCCTTGTCACTTGGCGCTTTCGATGGACATCGAAACACTTAGGAGTCATGGTAGTCAGTTTCTGGTTAACTGGGTACTGTTTTACCTAATTCGAGAAAATTTATGTAATACATCGCTTTTGGTCGATCATGATCACTGTTTGCTAATTTTCCTCCTTTTTGTTTGTCCCCTCTCTGCAGCTCCATTTATACTTTGTTGCGTTGACATCATGCTTGTTTTCAAGCCGGTGTATTACGTATATATATGTATATATATTTATAATATATATATATATATATATATAGGGTATGTATCAAAAAACTTTTCTGGGTGGCAGTGATGATGAGCCAACTTTTCAGTTACGAGAGTCAACTCTTGTCACTGCAGTTTGATGGAACACAAAATTGATCTTTCAAATGCAGCGACACATCGTCCGACATTTCACCAAACGGTTTCAAGGCCACAATTGAGAAGTTAGGTTTCAGTCCTCAGTTAGTCAGGGCCCTTTAATCAAGTCCTAGGGTTTATGATTTTCCGTAAATATAACCAGTTATCCACATTTCAAATTAATGGATTCATTGCAGGTGAATATCTCACACTGGGGAAACCTGTGAAGTCCTCCAGTTGCTGATGCCATTCCTCTGCCTTGGGTTTTCTCTCCGATCACCGGGTCGCTCATAACTTCGTAGTGATAGCTGATAAGCGTAGTCTCGCTTTTTTTTGTCAAATTGCTGATTTACTGTTAGTTCACCCGATCTGGTCAGGCAATGAAATAGTTTATTAATTTCCTCGGTGGGAACTACCAGTCACATGGCGAGACTGCTTTGTAGTCAGTTTCCGTCTCACGACAGATGGAAATGAACAAATGTTCACCTCGGAAACAATTGCGCGTAGTTTATTCTGGCACTCATATTCGGTGTTCCATTTGTGGATTTAAAACTGAAATTTAAATTCAATCTTGCTACTGACTCACCCGTTTGAAATTGTGCGGAAACAAAATTATACAGTAAAGATACTTTGGATTTGCCACTTCGGAAAGGACAATGAACAACATCCCACTATCCTACTTTACTTTTTAGATTGTGTATTGGCGTAGGTAAACAGGGTGGAGTTAGTAACTTCCTCGAACTTGTTTGCATTATTGAGATTCTTCAGCTGGTCCCATTTGAGTCGATCATCCAGATTTGGGAAACTCGTTGGTCTGCAGCACTTTGATTAAGTGAGGGTTATCGGACCTTTGTTACCAGTGCTAAAAGATTTCGGTTTGATTATGTGGATCAAGGTCGTACTAATTCGGCCATAACCAGAAAAATTCCTTAGATTTTTGGTTACAACTGGTATTGGTAATACTGTTCTTTACCGAATTTCGTTGTTAGGTTCTCGATATTTTTGCCCACCGATTTTATTCTTACTATGTGCACCCGGTTCTCTGAAGCGCTATGCTCTTCTGGTGAAGTGAAGTAACAGTTCTTAAAACAACAACTTTTCAATGCTTGTTTTATTACTGCTGGTTGATACACCTAGCAGACTGCATGGCACATGTAAAAGGTTTGGTCAAGAAATTCACCGTTCTTTCATTTTTTACTTAACCCAGCATGTTCCCCACTGCTTTGGAAGGTACGTGGTAGAAGCATTTCTGAGCTGCATGTCGATCTTATCCTCTCAGGTACTCTACTGCCCTGTAATTTTGCACCTGGTGCTTATCTTCGAAAAAAGCCAATTAACTATGGGGACGTCTGTTGTACTAAGGGGCTAACAAGCTTCATGTTCCTTCATAAAGCCGTTCCACTTTCACTTTGGAGCCAAGCGCATTAAAGCAAGGAGCAACGCACGGGTATCATATCTCCTGTGATCAGCTGCAATTACTGCATAGCCACTCCTTATTTTCACACGCATAAATCGACATTCAGTTTCCCTGAAAGTAGCTGGCGTAGTAGGCTTCGGTAGTTTTTAAAGTGAAAAATCCGACCAACAGTTCTGTTTGTTCTGTACCATTTCAAGTCTAAGTTATTAAATTATTACACTGGATGGAGAATTCCAATATATTTTACAATCAGCCACTACGATTTTTGATGGTTTGCAGATGTGAGTCTGTCTATCTTACTGCTTGTAATGGAGGTTATATGTAAGTATAGCAGCAGCTTTAAAAATAATCGAATTAAGCTGTGAAAAATTCAGTAGATGGTGACAGATAAAAAGGATTTTTCTTTTGAATTCAAATAGATACAGTTGTCTGACTAATCAGTTTCTTCTGAATGACTGGTCTCCCTTGTATCCTTTCTCGGCCTTTCAAGCGTATTTTTTACCCATCTTGCTCAGACTCTTCACTGAAGCTTTAATTATCCGCGTTAATCAAACGCCCCGAACCGAAACCCGAAGTGTCATTGCGAGGTTAACAATATTTAAGTGTTCATACACACACTGCTTTGATATTATAACCTAGAAAGATGCCGGTAAGTGAAACACTGCCGTGAAACAAAAATAAAACTTCGTTGCATTTTTGCCTAGTAGGAAACACTGGGGTTTTGAGAATATTGGCTACCTACCGTCGTCCTGGAAAGTAGATTAGACGGTCATTTTCGGTTTTTGTATCATGGTTGTTGGTGCACGGTATTCTTGCGGCCGAAGTGCAAACTTCATGTCGGTTTTGTGAGCCTTACTTCTTCCATTCGTTGCCGGATTTTTTCCCTGAATTTTGATTAATCTGTTTGCAGTTAAAAAGGCTAATAATCTTTTCCGAATTTTTTTGAAAAGCCTTTGCAACTTATTCGTGATTGATATTCTCTTCCCTCCGTCTATGTTTAGTGCCGTTTACCCTAATGTTTTTTTCAACGATTCATTTGAATCCGAACAACTCAGGGACAGAAAACTGGTTAAATTGATAAATTAACCTATCGTTATGTTGCTTGTATATGCAAATTTGGAAATGATCAGTTAAATCGAACGATCCCTGGAAAAGTATCGGATCGTTGCTAAAGGCTATCAATTGTCAGCCGTTACTCAACTAATTACTTCTCGTTAGTGATTGCAATACATCGTTCAAGCTCGATTCTGTTGCTATGACGAGTGATTTCTCAATTTTTCGAGGATGACAGACCCTAGCTCGTTCCAAGACTAAATTTCTTGATGCGGTCGAGCCTAGTATGCCGGGATGAATAGGCGAACGAGATCTGTTGGATCCAACCCATCCCAAGGAACTTCGTCCAGTCAGTAAGGTTGCAGTCAGTTATACCGAATGGTGAGTGAGCTGATAGGCAGCCACCGGCAGCCGTGCACCAACATTAGCTCGGATGCGTTTGGCGTCTGGGATCGATAGACTACCATCAAAAGACGTATGAACCGCTTGGTCGGTCGCCGGCTCAAAACATTAGAATTTCCCGTTAGCTGACAGATAGCACCTGGTTGTGCATGGCTACGGGTACGACCTCGAACCAAAGCCAGGTGATCCCAGGGATGCCGCTTCCCACACTTCCTAAGTCTCCTGTTGGATTTCGTCCAGAAAATTCGCTGTGATCGTGCTATGTCGTCCCCGGTAACGGACGCGCACTATCTCCACTCATTCAATTCAGTTTTTGCAATCATTAACCTTCTGCTAGGGTGCACCGGCTTGGGTTGTTGCTTCACAGCATCGTCCAATCAAGATGGAAGGAACAAGAAATAGCAGAACTTAGTCAGGGTGATCTAAACGCGAGCTAAGCACAAGATTACGAATCCCTGATTTTTAGAGCCATACGATTATGATGTAAGATGGTTACTGTCTTTTTTTTGAACGCGAGAATTGTTTGCGGGTGGCCCGTGTTACTTTGCACGCTTCTTACGGAATCGACCTAGATTGTCTACTTAGTATACATCTGTCCAACTCCGGCAGCTAGCGTGTTCGCGTCCAACGAGCGCATCCCGCGGGGTGTATCATAATGGGCCAGTAGACAATTCCTAACTTCATTGAGTTGTAATCGCGATGAACAGTTGAGCTGATAGATCCTTGATCTCTTGGGAACCAGCTTCATCGTGAATCACCATGTCACAGTTCAGGCGGACCCCATTTAACGTGATCACTACCACAGTCGACACTTACTCAACTTGCTTAGCGAACTGCTGAAAATGTCCTCCGCGGCGACCTTTGGAGTTTAGTCAAGCGTATCCGAAGACACTTCATCTTGCTAATTTAGGGAGATTGTCACGGGATCACCAATGCGCTTCACACTCTAGGGGAATTTGACCTCGGTGAGCGATGCGACGTGAATCTCAGTCCACTTAGCGTCACCAATCGCCTCTTCCAGCACCCAAAAGGCACCTACTAACGGGGTACTCCAACGGCGGTATTTCGATGCGTTCTCACTGAGCATCTTCAGTCGAGCATTGTCGGGTACACCGTGGAGGCGTAACGAGAAATACTTAGAGCATGGGTCACAGGAACGCGCTCGCCTCAAGTTTCGACTTTCAGCACGACGGGAATCTCGTTCAAACTGCAGAGTCTGCGTGTCCAAGGTAGCTATCCTGCACAATGTTCCAGGCCCTGTAAAGCGTGATTACATCTAAACCAAGATCGACGAAGATGGTAGCGTAGATGAGCTGGGACGGGGTTAAAAGTATCCATCCACAGCATTTCACTTGAGCAAATAAGCAAAACCAAATTCAACAGAAAAAGTATGATGTATGCGGGAGCTCAATCGCTGTGCTAAGGTTAGAGACGCAAGGCTACACAACTCATCTAGTTACCACGACCTTCGCTGCTACCTTACATGTCCAGCAAGAAGCGATAGGAAACCATATTGGCCTGAAATTTCAGACATCATAGAAACTGCTTGAGATTTCGGAAATCTACTCTTCGGCAAAGGCGGAATTTCTTCCTTCCATGGTAAGCTGTGTTAGCAGCCATTTCACATCAGAATGCGGACGGAAAATTCAAAGATGGGTCAGACACTTCAGCTAATTCCTGATCCGCCCTCCAATCCAGCCCATTTATGTGATGTCAACATGGGACAACATGAAATCGATCTGTAGTCTTCTGACGAATCAGATATCATCGCCGTTTAGACAAAGGAAAACAGAAAGTTGCCCGGTGGTGTCATCCCATTCGATTTCTTCAGATTCTGTCAACTCTAGTGAGTCTAATCAGTTAGCTGTTTAATCGTATCTGAAATACGGAAGCTTCCTCCAAAAACTGGGCAACTTCTATTCTACTCCCTATACCAAAGGAGCGTGGCAAGACTGTGTACTAACCGATGTAGCGCCTAGGCTTTTTCAACCATTCTGATAGGCTGCTTTGTTAATGTTCGGGACGCACGAACACATTCTTTCTAGTGTGATGGTCGTCGAGGAAGACGTTGCGTTGTTTCAAATCCTTACCCTACGTTGAATTCAAGAACGACAATATAAGTTCCACCTACCCACTACAGCGATTTCATTGACATTAATCCTCGTTACTAGATAGTCCTGATTGTTCTTTGGAGAGCCTGGATGGTGGAAAAGTTTGTTAGATTGTTAGGAGCATCGTACTTGACAACATAAGCGCGCGTCCGCGCATCCAGCGAAAAAATCCATTGATACTGATGTCCTTTAGAGCTGTTCTACTCAACTAAACTGGATGGTGCCCCGTGCCCTCAGCAATTTTTAAGGAGTGCAACATGACCACGACTGTTAGGTCACGGACTTCGAAATCGTCATTGAGGTTTTTTGCGGTAAAGAATCCTGCAACTGTCCGGTCGATTCTAGCTCGGATTGCGTGTGAAGTTCGTCACGACTTTTCAAAATCCATCTTACGCTATCTACACCAATGGGAGTACTCTGCAACAGATGCATCATCCTAAGTACCTGGTTTGTACTATCCAATTAAACAACCAGGCCAGAAACAATATTAGGCTTTGTTTAAGCTGCGCCACGTCAGTGTAATAAGCTTCCACACGAAACTGTGCATCTACTGTGCTGTCGTCCGCCCAGTCCTTGTGCGTACCCGATAGAAAACGGCTGGAGGGTTCCGACCACTGGTGCCTTCACCCAATGGCGAAGACCAAATAAATTCGGCGCCTTAGCTTAGTGTGAATGTCGAACAGCTTTCCTCATTTACCAAAGACGTTCAGCCATTTCCTCCGTCGATCCAAAACGGAAATAATGGGGAGCAACTTACTGCTGTTACCTTGCTCAGACTGAAAATAAGACATTCGTTGCCAACTGTTGACATGGGTTGGCATTATTTAGGTAGACGCGGATTGCCCACACTTTCAGTCGGTTTTTGGAGCATGTGGCTGGCGCATTACCGCGATTTTACGGTGTGCAGACCTTCCCGTAGGTTGAGTCACATGGACGGCTTCGATCTGAGACATCCAAGAAATCGGGTTATCTCACAGGAGCTAGTGGCATAAGAGTAAAATTCGTCCGATGCATTGAAAACTCTTCCGTTCGCGTGCACACACTGAGATGCATCAACATCATCTAGGCGGGCTCACGTTATTTGATTGAAAGCACGGTGTACAAATCTGATTTCCTCGAGTAGTATTCTTCGAATTACGTTTGCTTTATTCTACTTGGTGACGTTCGTTCCATGTCAAGTCCGTCTTTGACTTTGCTAGGGTTTGGTTACGATACGAGCAGTACACTCCAGAACAAACATACATGTGCCATATCAGCTTGGAAACGATTTTAGTGTCAGCACGGCAACGTTTAGATGAATTTCTACAAAAAGTGATTAGAAGTGAAGCAATCAGTCAGCAGCAGAAATGCATATTTTACGTTTTCATCGATCAAAATTTCGGTGCTTTTATTTTAGTTCCTTTTGATTGGTTTTTACGGAACGCAAGCGTGGCGGGCGTAATGCATAGCATTCTTGCCAGACTTCGATTCAGAGTCAGGTGTTTAAGCATCTCCAACCAGCGACAATCTTGGCCTCAGTTAGGGAAGCACGAAGCACCAACCAATTACAAAACTAAAATTAACTGCACGTATCCACGCTAGATCATAGCTTCACCACCGCGTCGTTTGTTCCAGGTTTGTGGAGCCCGTGGAAAACAGCACGACAGCAAAGACTAACCAGACATACGAAACCCACCTAAGCAGCGAGGGCGGTGTGGAGTGATCATGTCGGCCAGAAGATAGCTTGCACTCAACGCAAGAAGACGCACTTCGTCGCCCAGCAGAAATTCTCATCAGGTTCCACCGATCCTTCGGGGATGTCGGTGGTCTTATGCAGACAGTCGCCGAGAACGTTAAAAACCGAAGGGCTTTGCCTTACACCCATAGAGAGCACTACAAGTTTACAAAGGTTACTCTGGCTGTCGCCTTTCCCGACGTTATCCGTTGTTCCACATCACAGGGGAACTACAATTTGACGTGATTGTGATGGCTTGGGTCCCTCCATGACCCAACTAGTGATACAGGATGGCTTATGTCAGAGCAAAGATTCATTCATGTCTGGAAGATCAGTGACTAAAGCCAAACGAATTAGTCTCCTGATCCTTCAAATGGGTGCTGATTTGAACTGGCAACTCAGTCGAGAAATGGGTGGGAAAACAATTGGTCCAATAAAACGAGCTTCCTTGCTAACTTGTAGATCGGTTCTTGTTAAAATCAAGGCTTTGGGTGAGGATACTAATCGTTCTGCCTGATGGCAGAACTCCTTAACAATAACCGTCCACAAACATCCACGAATCATACAATTATAATGGATTCCGTAATGCATCGGTGGTCGCACAGGTTGATCAGGACCGCGAGGCCCATTGCACACCGTGGTTGCTAGTGATGAGTGTGCTTCTATTCAGAGTTCTTGTCATTGGTTCATTTACCACTGTCTTGTAGATGAGATTCCTAAATCAAAGGTTCCAGTTAAGTATCCCAAACGAAAAACTCCTGCCGTGTAAGCAGCCCGCCCAAATAGCCAGCGCAGTTTATATGCGAAACCTTATTAATATGCATTGTTCTGACATCGGGACCACCCAAAGTGCTACGTAGAATTGCGGCTCGATAGATTTATCTGATCGCAACGTTAGTGAAAAAGAAAGAAACGGTTTGCGCGCATTACGTAAGCTCAGGTTTTCACCGCATTTCGGTGCCTTCAATATTGGCACGACCAACCTGATACGGCACCTAGGTGCTCTAGCTCTTGTGAAATAAAAGTACGCTGTCTCCGAAACGCTCATATTGGATCCCACTTCCCTAGTTACTCCTAATAGCCCGGATATAACTTCGTTCACCCTCTTCAGTGTTCACGTATGCTATGATTCCGTTTCAAGCACCCATGATCAAACCGGCGTTGGAGTCCCTCTGAGCGTGGGAGTTGAGCAGACACTAATCGGTTGGATCTCAGTCAATAGTCTTTTGTGTGCAGTTCGGTAGGACGGTTCTATACCTGTCGGTACCGGTCGATTGAAGTGTCGTCGTCCATTCGTAGTATCTGTGTGTGCGCTCACCTATTACAGCTCTCTTGGGGCCAAACATTAGCTCTACCTGATCTTGTCCCGGCTTCTTCAAAATTTGCGTTCCGCGGACATTGTGGTCGTTGCTGATGCTTTTAACTTCCAAATTGGATACTTGGCAGCGACAGAACGGCAAATCGGAGGCCACTGTCCCAGCCACTCGCACCGAGAACAGCGATCGCCTCATCCAAGCGTAATCCGAACGCAGATGGTTCCTGGCATGCATCAGTTTTTCTGATAAAAGGCGACATCAGCTTACCTGTCGACATCCATGGCATTCAAACTGCTGGTCTCGAATTCATGACAGTCCTATCCATCGCCAGTCGCACGCATCAGTCAAGCATTGCTCATCATTCTGGTCGCACGAGCACGAAAACTTTGCAAACTGAACACCTATGCCGAGATGACAAACCCCGGCCTAGTTTACAATAGCATTCAACGAAGTTGCCGTTAAAAATCATGTCCCTTCAGTCACAAGCCAAAATCGTCTTCACGACTTTGTTCCACCCAAATAGATCACAAAAAGTGGTGTTCGTCAGGGTTGCTCGCTTTCAGCTTTTCTCACCTTTTCCATTGAGATGGTTATGAAGATGACGCTGTCTTCATGGGAGATTAGTGGCATTGACATCATGGATGATTCACGTTGGTTAATGTCAACCAAGCCTCTTTTTACGCGGAAACAATTCATCTGATGTATGACCACCAGATTAGATGCAAGCAATCAACTAACTTAACTTATCTACTTCACTCCCCACATAAAAACAAAGGTCGACTTCAATCCAATCCAGTCCCGCAACAACAGTTCACACTTCAAACGTGGAGAACGTACCTCAAACAGACCCATGGTACCGTTCAGACAATCGAGGAAAAATGGCGACTTACTTGGGCTTTCATTAAGTAGCACAAAGTCGTCCGTATATTCTAAGTTAGGCAATTTCCTGTCTGAGCAAGTGTTAATGCCACTAATCTCCCATGAAGACAGCGTCATCTTCACATCCATCTCAATGGAAAAGTTGAGAAGAAAAGCCAAAAGCGAGCAATCCTGACGAATACCACTTCCCGTGATGTGCTGAAATGCAAGATCGTCGTTAGTAGTCACTCGGCTACGGCTCTCTGAATACGGAAATTGGAAAAATTAAATGAATATTTACGCGAAAGAATAGGCGTTTTATAAGAACTGCCTGTTGGTAAATCCGTTTGAGTCGAATTTGCGCATTAGATGAGGAGCTCAGGATTCTTTCTTTGATTTTTGCCATCGACTATTGACCAATCTGTTTCCTCTGTTATTTTCTGACATTTGTTTGTTGGTTGTTTTGTAAATGGACACAATCTTCCGTTCGCTTCAGTATTCAAAAACGTGTTGTCTTGAAGAATAAAATACTAGAAGTTTTGTAAGTTTCCGATTTTCCCCTCTGGAATTTTCTGTTACTTTCATTTCCAGAAGTATTTGCTGAATCTTCGCCTTTCTTGATAATTTTCTTCGTACTTCAGACTCCGGATTATGTTTTGACTTCCATTACGTAAGTCCTGAATCTTTTGAGCTGTTAAAAGGCTATTTGTGCGTTTAACCAAAACGTGGGTTCTTTGGTACTTCTGTCATTCACGTTTTGCTGACCATATCAACGCGGACTTCGTCAAACCGAGATATTGGTGATTCCCAGCTGAGAATTATGGTGTGACTCAGGATTCACCATAAGGGTTTTCTGTACCGAATTTTTACCTGATGAATTAGCCTGTCGGGAACCCTGTCCATCGGACAGGAGACTCTTCCTTATTCACCAGGTACTTTGGGGGATCCTGTCGGTCTCACGGTGGAACATGGTCGCATCATTTTCTCGATCCTTTTAATAGCCTTTTCCCATTTCTCGTCTTCAGCTTGGACATACACGTGGAATTTGTTCGTTTAAGGAGAAAATACCAACGGATCAAATTAATCCAGCCCCCTGGTAAGAGTGCTTTTATCCTTTAACATCCATGCGCAATTCGTAACTTCGCAATGCAGTTGTTCTGTATGATTTGCTTCCAAAATACGAGACGGTTAACTATTGGAACTGATTTCTTATATGCGCCGTGGCCGATGGTCGTCTAAGAATGATGTCATCCTGGGCGGTCATTTGTTAGAGGCCTGCCAAAGTACTGTCCTAGTCCTCCAGATTAGGAGTCGATTCGAGCCTATTTTCTTTACATCATGCCTGTCGCATGAGTTTAGTGGATGGGGCACGCCTGATAGCCACTAGAGCACGCTACATGAGGTGGCTGCAACCCTGACCCTGAAACATGACGTGACACAGAACCAAACACGATCCCACTAGATCAGCGAGTTGCTGTTTATCACCAACTTGCAATTCATTTAGCAAAATCAATGAAAGGACAGTTGACCAACCGCATGTGTTTCCACTCAGCTACTTCCCGCTCCCAATGTTCACCCTGATTTTGGGAATTTCGTTGGGACGATAACCGGGCCGAAAGCTCCGACTGAAATCGCAGTCCGCGTTTGTCAGCTAGAGCCAGGTGCACAGGATGAATGTTCTTGTTGGTACGACCACAAAATAAACGTAAACAAAATGGAGCTCGGCGTGGCCTGAGTCCGCAGACGTAAACCAGAATGATCAACAACCTTTGATGGACTGACACCACTGTTGATCAAAGACAATGTGGTCAACTTGAGTCTAGCGCTGCGAAGGGTAGGACCGACTTCGTTTTTATGACAAAAGTTTGTATTCTCCAGAGACAGTTTGTGATTGGAACAACCGTAAACTAGGCGATCGCTGCTGTCAGCGCAACCGGCTGGAACAGCAACTCGGTCTTTGACCTGATCCGTTGTTTCTGTTGTTCGCTATTCAATTCAACAACATATCTCGAAGTAGTCGGAACAAGGTCCGATGGAACTTGTATTCGGCCTCAGAAGTGATGCAGCCAGAGGGAGTATATAGAGAAGACGAACAAGCATCGGCGTTTCGTCGATTGCTATTTATATGCATAGAACCGTAGGGCCCAAGTGTACTAAATCGACTGTTGACTGGGATGCACTCTAACGATGCAGATTCGGCTGATGCTCAAAGCGCCCCTGGCGCTCGCGTGGCTACGAACGCCCGAAATAGGATTAGCTGACACGCGAAGAGCGGAGTGAGGAACGGAGATCATATCCGAACTTCGAAGAATTAGTACAAAAGAGTGGGCTTGCAAGCAGGCTTTCGAGATGCGGCATACATCCGTTTTAAAAATGTCAAGATTCTTATCTAAGTTAGTTTGTTGTCCTACTTGGTTCAGTATAGAAACATTGAAGACAACCAAGCGAAGCGGATAATTAGGCTTAAGTAAGGTGGGATGAGAAAATGTACAGCGAACTTAGGTAACGTAGATATCTCACGTCTTCGTGGTTGGGGTCCAAAAGACCCATCTTTTAACTGGCTGGATATAGCAGTGAATCGCGAACAGTGGCGATGGTGTTGTCATTTTCTATCGAATCAAAATGGTTGGGAAAGTGCGTTGGTGAAGTTACACTGTTCCGCCTGTTGGCCGACCGGTGCAGTGTGGAATTATTTTTATCTGTGTGGTCTATGGAAGATGATGGACGAGTATTGCTGGGGAGTTCGAATGCTAAGCAGGAGAACGATTAGGATTGCCAGTCCAAACCGATAGGTTCTTGTTGCAGCTATCCTTTTCATGCTGTTGTGCGTGCTGGGCAAGGCTGGAGGAAGCAACTTGGTAGTCAGGCTATGACTTGGCGTAAAGGTATAAAGATAGCCTCGGCTTTGGCCTTGGTTGGTGCTTTGCACATTCCTGGTTGGGGCCTGAGAGATGAGGATTGTTGTTGGCTGGAAAAGCTGAGAGACTTGACTCAGAACCGAAATCAATGGCGCAAATGCTGCAAGGCCCGTCCGTAGAATTCAGTCCTCCCTTAAAATCACCGAAAACCCTAAAAATTATAAAATTTGTAGTGAAAACACAAAAGCGGTTGGTTCTTATAGTTTATTATTTTCCTTCGTTATCTGTCCACTTTCTGCGAAATTGCAATTACATGTTGTTGCATTTTCACCGTGCTTGCTTTCAAGCCGGTATAAATATACCCTAAAACTTGGAATGTCATAGAACTATACAAGATCACACTAGGTCAGGTTTGGTTACGAGCCGGATGACAGCGAGTTGCTGTCTCTGTGTGCGACTCACAAAATCACAAACTGTGATTGGAGACTGCAGTGTAAGCTGCTCATTGCTACTGTCATCGCCGTTCCTGCATTCTTTATGGTTCTTCTGTTTACCTTTCCAACTCATTATTGATGGTCGATCTCTTACCATTTTTCGTTTTCTTATTCTGTTTCGAGGAGCTTTTTAGATTGGATCGAGGCGGTACCGATTCTTGTGAGGGGGGGAGTTGTGTACAGTAGGTAATTCCAATAATTGATCAGTTTTTATCTAATTTGATGAGTCTACTTAGATGTCTCGCTTTTAAAAATGCCGGATTGGTATTCATTAGTTTAAGCCATCTATAGCTGGGGCTTGTGGATGGCATTTGGAGTTTACTTTATAGCAGTGTTGTCGGTTTGCGTAAAACAGTTTCAAAATGCAACCCTTGCGGGCAGACAGTGTTTAAACGCTAACTGTGTTTTAAAACGGATTTCTGCGCGGTAACGCTCAAATGCAATGGGAGGGTTAAATCAACCTCTCAAATGAAATTTACAGTGTTATTCTGGGAAATTGGTCGAACAGTCATCACCATAATCTTTTAGCGTTGAAAATCAGCGTAAGCCCCACTGATCGCTACCGATCTCGCAGAGTTGCACGTTGCAGTAGAATGATTGAATATAAAGGGTGGATAGTGTCTGCCTGCATGGATGAAAAAAGAACAAAGCCATACTAACTAATACACGGAATACGATCTGTGAGGGAATGGTATCTTAGTCAGCATTGCGCCTCAGTCTGATAGGGCTGTCACACTGGTTATCGGTGGCTGCACGGTGGTGGACGTGCCAGACAAATCACGATCAATACGCAGACGTGAGAGTACAGGCCGCAAGATCAGAATGAAATCGCGTCGTCCCAGGGGTTACCAGCGGCCAGGCGACATAACGGCGTGATTAGAAGGGAAGAATGCAGATGTGCAGACTGAGGAGGTCGTGTCATAATTTGTCCTAGCCAGTCAGGATGAGCAGTTCCGATGCGAACAGAAAACTTGAACAAGATCGGATGAAATGCCAAAATCAAGACACGCCGCGGACAACTGATGGGACGAAGGAAGTTGCACAAACGCAACTACGCAAATTAGCCTATAAATATGTAGTTTTCACTTAATAAGATTTTGTCTCGGTGGATTTGAAAATTTGTATTGGTTTTCATGGGTTCTGATCGCAAATGTTCCAGCACCAGTCGAAGTGACATCGCCGGCGCTGGTGCGCAGTTGTTGAGGTTCTCTATTTATATGTTTGCCATTGTCGTTGACCTTGAACGTCTTTGACAACCTTGACTCGGAAACTATGCGTCTGTTCTGTTGGTTTGACTTTCAAGTAGAGAACAGGCGCATAGCTTCCAGGTCAGGGTCGTCAAAGAAGTTCGAAGCCAGTGTCAACTCCACCAACTGCACACGTGGATTGACGATGTCACCTCGACTGGTGATAAAACTTTTGCGATCTGAACGCCAAGCTCAGCGAGCAGGACCGTATGAAATATGATTTTGTGCCGGTTGACGGTAGTTGTTCTCACGTGAGCCAGGGAGGACGGACGACAGCAGAATTCAAAACAGCGATTATATGTTGCATAACACAATCTAACTGTGCGAATGCAGTGATTCTGATTCATGAGAAAATGACATGTTTGACACGCTACCCGTGCACGCAGACCGACGTCCCTACTGTACGCTAGTTCTCCGAGGCAGGTAATGACTATAATGTGGGTGAATGAGGTCAGTCCATGACGTTGCAGAACCATATGTGCTTCCAAACCAATTGGTTATTCCAAATATGTTGAGCTACATTACTGGGTTGGGGTCCACGACATTCCTTGACGCGATCATTGGAATCTTTAGGCGATATAGCTAAATGTCGCAGTCATTGATGTTCTTGCATACAAAATGTTTCCACTTCTCTGTTATTCTTGGGATTTTTCTTTTTGTCATGATGCTCTGATGTGGCTATCAAGACCAGAGCACATCAATATGAGGCTAGCGGTTGTAAATGTTGATGTCATTTGATCTGATGTCGTTCACGATAACATTATACAATTTATTGATCGAATGACTGACTGCTGACTTACGGTTGTATTTTATCATCTCATCACCCTCAAGGTCCTTAGATCGTTGCTAAATAGCGTTCATCAAAAAATACGCAACGGTCCTTTAGCGTAAACGGACATGGAGTAATATGCTGCACTGAGGCGAACGCCTTAGTTCGAATCGCTTCCTTTATCGGAGTTGCTTTATTTTTTCAAATCACACGAAATCGATATTTTCATTCTAAAAAGGAATGATTTTTTCTGAACACCATGTGTGATGGCCTTAATTAGGTTGCGTATCTGACTGTCCTTTCTTCAACCGCACGTTTACAGTTTCTGCCTGTTTCAAATGGTCCATTTCTTTCAGATGTTTCTTAAAATGACCATTTCTCCCCTCATTCATTTCCCTTCGTGACTCGTTGAAATTTTGATGTCCATCCCGCGACGTGTGTAACAGGAATCAAACTGGTATTAAGTTTGGACATTTGGTTCAATGAATGCTTCAATTTTTCCACGGCACACACGGCAACCTGGGATTACTGATCCTGTTTTAAATCCAGATCATTGATCAAGCATCGATCGCGTTATTACTCTTCCACACTGGATACAAATCCACGGGCTGAATTCCTTAATCACATGCCATTTGAAAACTCACTGCTGTGCATACCTGCTTGGGCTTTGGTTGGCACCGTTGTGTTGCGTAGATTGGTATCGAGCGATCATACTCTTAAGTCTCTGTTTACAGTCCAATCACCATAAGAACTTCAGCTCATTTTATCGTACGTACTGATTGTACAGAAAGCTTCAAAATGCAGTGTGGCTTTATCAATATAAGATTATTTGTGGGAGAAACATGCCATATAGCAAGCTGCTGTGTACTTGGGAATTTACTGTGATGCCAACGTCTAATTTTTGTGCATGTTTTTTGATTCTTCCAACACTCCGTTGGGAAATGGATTATGCGCATCTTTGCTTCGGTCGGAGCTTTAGTGTACTTTCTCACACCGTACGTAATCTGCGCAGAGTAGACTTATAATTCGCTGTTTGCTCAGCTGGTGGAAATTTTTCCAAAATTTCTGTTCATTGAGTAAAGATTTGATACCCCCTTATTATTTTTAATAACTTACTTATGATGCAATTTGTTCAGAAGGTAATCAGTCGCATTTCTACATTTCTCAGTGTTTCAGAGCGGTCTGCTTCTGCACTGGAATCCATTGATGCGATCGAAAACCTGAATGCCGATGTAGGTCATCCTGATGAATTTTTTGCCTGTAGTCGAACTCTATTTTTCCAATTAGGTGATGCTTTTATCCCTTGTTCTTATTCCGATTCCTGTTTATGCATTATTGTCGATGAATTTGCAAGAACACATCGTAGGATACTATAACTTGGCTTTGGTTCTCACATCTGTTCCATTTCCATTGCGTCTCTACTCTGCGCAGTCTTCACACTTTCCCATTGGCTGGGTCGATATTTCAGTAATACGCACATAGGTTCATTCCTTTTCCAGCATAATGTGAGATGAGCACACCTGTCAGTTGTCACGGTTTGCGACATAAGTGTTCCTTGTCGATCGGTTATATCTGTGTATTTGACTCTGATCTACGTGCCACACAAATCTGGTTACCACACAGTGGATTAATTGCGTTATGGTGTGGTTTCGTGTTGGAGCACAATCACGCTATAACTCCACGTGATGAGCACAAAGCTGAAAGCGTGAAAAACACGAATCTTCATCCGACGAATAATTTCAATTGACATTGAGGTCACGTGTTATAGCTGATGGAACATTGTTCTCCGGCATACCTTATTTCTTCGCTCTTTGCTTGACCATTCAGCAGTAGAATCGACCGCAGGTATTTCGATTTGCTCATTCTTCATGGCAGCCCCTCAATTGACGAACCTGGGGAGGTAGAGGAAGCTTTAGTTTCGGATAGCAATGATTTCGAGCCCGGTATGAGTGGATGTGTCGATAGCACGCTACATGAAAAATGAGGAACAGTCGAACAAAACAAAGTCGTCAACGGACTCCATATCAGAGGGCTGGACTGTTGAACCTATTTATTTACTACAGGAGCTGGCTGCAACGTTGTTTGTGGTTAAAACGATAATGCACTTGAACAAAAATATCGGGTTTGACCAATCTTATTCCACCCAGGAAACAATGACAAATCCCAAGGGTCCTTCATATATTTACTTGCTTTGTGTATTTCCAGTAATACTGTATTCACGACATTCCGGTGACCTGTACATTAAATCAACTTTTCGGTAATTGTTCTTGTTGGTAAACTGGAGCGTTTCTCACCTGTTTTGAATGTCTGCCATCTGAGTCGAATGTTCTTCCGACTAAAGTTAGCCGTGATACACCGTAGAGAGTATTTCACGTTCAGTAGGATGACTGTCAGGAAGGTTTATTTTTTTTAGCGGCGGTGGTCAAATAGATTCAGCATGTGCCACTAGAAATGTCAGGTTCGAATCCCAGAGCCGCCGGTCACTTTGGCGGTAGACAACAACTCGCTATGGCCCGGCTTGTTACTACGCTTGACCTAGTGACATGTTATTAATTCTGTGTCGAGGCCTGTGTTGTCGGTTTTCCCTTACCTGTGTCGTGAGCTCTAATGACTATGGGGCATTCCCCTTCAACTACATGCGACAACCATGCCATAAAAAATCCGCTTGTTTTGGGTAAATCGATTCTCTGTCGATTATACCGGTATGCTATGTGCGAGATCCAAATGTTATTTGGTATATTTGAATTAAATTGTACCTCGATGAACTGGCCGTCTCAGATATTGGGCTATGGTAAGCGCACGCATGTTGATGCACGTGTTAATTGGCGAAATGTGCATTGGCCGTAGGAGAATTTCAGGATCGTCTTAAGGCCATTGATTATGGGACGAGTTTTAACAGAAATGCAAAAGGTGCACTCGCCTGTACGTGCAAAGACTGTGTTGGCCACTGTGAAATCACGGGGTACAGGCATCAGCTAATCACAAACATATTCGACTAACCTGTTCTACTGAATTTCAAATAGCTCCATTCAACAGTTCTGGGTCGCATGTTTTCAACTTTTGATTTGATGATTCTTATGAGATTAGCATGTAAAATACATGCGGATCGGTGCCTTTTTACAGACTTGGTAATTCGTCTAGTATGTATATGACCCATCAGTTAGACTGAATACTTTCTTACTGACCATCTCACCCTTTTGTCTTTTCTTTGACGTCGTTGTTTCACCGTCGTTACGTTGGAGTCAATGGTCGATTTTAACCCGGCTTGGCAAATGTCTCACTATATAAATTTGGTTGAGCGATGAAATCGTGCCTGTTGTTCGTGTCAATATTCCCATTTCGTTTTTATTGACCTTAGGTTGCTACTAAATCTTCGCTTGTCGAAGCCGAGCCTGGAGGAAGTAGTTCCAAGTTAACTATTGCGCACCTAAAGCAAAGGAAAGAATTGCACCTTCCAGATGTGCGATTACTAGATTTTCACGCCCGGAAGCTGTGAGTTTCAGCAACCTCTGCGTTATTTTAATTTTAAAACAACTCAATGCATAAATGATAGTGTATAGTGCTAGTATGTATGCAGATACAAATGGTTAGGGGGATGGGGTCCCGTTGTTTTCCTATCCCTTCTACTTTTGCCATGGTTGTGGTGAATCCATTGTGCTCTATTAAAACTTTGCTTTCGTCAGCTGAAATCGACACGTCTCTGTTTTCTGTTGAGTCGGATTTCTCAATTCTGTTCTGTAATTTCACACCATAATTTGAAACCGATCTCCAGTACTGAACTCTTGAGTAAGTGACCAAACGCAATTGTTCTTATCCCTCTGTCGAATCATCCCCATGCGTGTCTGCTGCACATGCCGCTTGTTCACAACAACCTCATTTAGGAGTGTTAATGGGAAATCACCCTTCCTCGAAAAGTTGGCTAATCATCACGATTTACTGATAGGTACTTGTAGATTAGCTACAGGCAACGAATAGAGTTCCCAAGTTGGGTTTACGCCCCATTACCTTGTGAGTAAGACTTTTGAGTAAAATACTCCAACGAAAAAAAACATCTACGATGCGGTTATCCGCGAAGTATCGTTCGCCCTAATGTCTCCAGTGCCCTTTCTGCAAGGGACCTTTCCAATTTCCTGTTCGATCGGTAAAAAACTGCTGAAGATGGCACGAAGAATTGCTGATCGATAGGTTTGCTTGGTGAAAACTTTAATGAAATGAGAAGAAATTGTTTGCATGCATTACTTAATTCCTAAGTTTTCACTTCAGTTAGCTGCCTTCAGTGTCTATGCTGAACCGGCAGGACAGCGTTTAAGACTGGTGTATGTTGTCTTCGGACCGCGCATACAAGATCCCACTTCCTTAGTTACTCTACACAACTCTTCACTGTTCGTGTGTCAAGTTATCCGGTTTTTATCTTTCATCTTTTACTTCCTTTATTAATGGAATAACAGTGTACATCATTTTTCAGGAAGGGAGCCACCGTCAACAGAGGGCTGTGAAAGGGAAAGCTGTTATGCGGTGGGAGGATTTGAACCCGCGACCATCACTTCCAAACGCGGTGACCTTATCCGCTCCATCATCATCATCATCATCATCATCATTCAGTGTTAAACAGCACCTCAAGCCTCACTGAACGCTGACTTTCTCCAGAGTTACACGTTTATGAAGAAAGAGTGGATATCCGAGGGGAACAGGGAGTGGACCTACACAGGCACAGCAAACACAGAAAACTGTCAAGCTGCGCAAACGCACGTGTTATCAATCATTCTGATTCGATAGAAAATGACAACACGATCGCCACAGTTCACGGTTCACTGAAATATCCTTAAGTGTTTCCAGCCAGCAAGTCGACAAGTCTTTCGGACCCCAACCAGGAGGATGTGAGACACCTACTTTACCTAAGTTCACTATACATTTTCTCATCCCACGTTGCCACGTCATCTGTTGGCCTCCATATGGCTTCTTCCAGTCCGTAGGAGGAACACAAAA